>JAZGTK010000370.1:26029-81294 GCA_036877625.1 Ambastaia sidthimunki
CTTTCAAAATGTGTTGAGCAATGTGTTGCTTTAGCTATTGTGTGATCCCTAAAGCATCAAAGGACTTATTTGAAATCCTTTTTTCAGTTCTGTCTGAGAAAAAGAGTATAATGAGAGACACAGCCGTGTTTTTTCCCCTCTCATTTGTCAAAGTATGAGTCATTGGCAGATTCTCGTGAGAATTGTCAGGACAAACTCGCTGAATATCTCCCTTGTTTCCAGTAAGTGGAAAAACAAAACCACATAGATCTAAAATTAAACTTTTAACTCGTCAGAAATGGTGCAACACACTTTGAGCGATTTTCCTAAATGTTAAGAAACTTCAGATATGTGAGTGTTGCATTAAAACATTCAGCCTTTTATCTGTCAGTTTTCATGAAAGCACAATACATTTTACTTTCATTAATCGTCTGTCTGTGATCTGTCTAAAGGTGACACGAATGCCCCAGATGTTTATTACAGTCTTTCTGTTTTGCCACAAAAACTACTTTACAATACAGTTCTGAATGTTTTTGTGTATTTCCTAGGCTGTGTTTGTGATTTGTGTTCTCCAGAAACAGATGCGTGTTTTGAATTCCCCCCCCTGATGTTCAGCACAGCAATCAATAAAGTTTTAAAGAGATCGAACACAAGTCCCTAAATATTGAACTTTAGTGTGTAACTCGTCCCTCACCTGCTGTGCTCAAGACCTTTTTATACAAGAAAATTGTGCTATTACTTTTGTAAGCGATCAGATGTATGATTCTCATACGGCATCTGATTACACAAGCACAGAAATCCTGTAGACTTTAGATGTCATTTCAATGTCTGTCATGAAATTGTTTCTGTTGCAGTTGGTGGATTTTTATTGTTGATTCGCGTGGAACAAGTGATGTAAAGATGAACAAGATGGATGTATCTGCTGCCTTTGTTGACGTAATGCACTAAAAATGAGTCTATAAACCTATATTTCATAAATATGTTGTGCAAATATGTGCCAGGCTGCAGTGTAAACTAATGCATAAGGCTTAATTGGAAAACTGTTATTCCAGAATTACTTTATTTCTGTGTTATTTCCCAAATTACATAACCCTGTTCGAGTTCCACAATTCCTGCGCATGGCAGCATTTATAGAAAGTGTTTTGACATTTAAATACACTATCCGCAGCTGTTCGTTGTTTGAAAGTAGTTTTAAAAAGTGAGAGAGGTTACAGTACAGCATGTCACGACATCAATAATTAATATGATTCCCGCATTAGCACTTTCCATCAAACTTGTTGCTGATTCAGCGTTTGCACACTCGCTATATGACGGCAATGAATATGCAGTTCGGTATCTGGTGTCCTTTGTAAAGGTGTGTCTGGATATATGGAATCACCCCTCGGAGATCAATAACACGTCTATCTATCAGACTGTCTGCGCGCTTGAGCGGTTGGAGCGCGGCACAGCGTTCCGTAGAGGAAAAATGGGCGGCATTACTCGATACGTTAGGAATATGTAAATGAGACAGAGCTGTGCATCTCTCTGATAAAGGATGCGTTCTAACATCCCGGAGAACCAGGTCGGAAACGCAATCCATTTCTGCGTGATAACGCAATACAGCAGCCGTTACGAATGTTATTACTTGCAAAATTGGATAAAATTGTGGGATTCAATGCGTTTTTCCAATTTAGTAGGTTAATGATGTTTTTTACTGTCACTAACAGTCCACCTATGAAAAATGTCTCCATAGCATTTTTCATCGCATACAACTCGATAAATGCTGATTTTTGCATCTCAGTGATGGCATACTTAGCATATAAGATAGATGAGTGGGTTAGCTTAACTTAGATTGCATGCTAACTGAGATGAAGTCACACACTTAGCTACTGGCATTGCTATTTGAACAATGGGCATAAGATTCTGTAATTTTGTTAGATTTTGTTTAAAGTTTTAACACATTAATTGTGTACTCCATAATTGTTAATCACAATGAATAATGTGTTTGTAATGTGTTCATGATGTTCAAAGTTGAAAAGGTTTATGAAAGGCTCCATATATAAAGAAAACTTGTTGTATTGTCCATTGGCAGAGATACTGTATGTTACTAAAGAACATTGTAGGACCAGAAGGGGCTTCCGCATGAAGTCATGTGACTCGGAACATGATTTTTATAGGCCCGACAAGTCATCTATAAAATAATGGATCAGTTTATGTGTGTAGCGTATGTCATATTAAAAACTGTAGTTGTTCAACAAATCACTGTTGTTATGTTTCCCCTGTGATTTATTGGAGAATGTTATGACCCTTATCACAGGAAATGTGCTTTCATGTCTGTGACATAATTTATGATGTTTTACTACTGCTGCTTACTACATTCTGGGCTGGAAATTGAATTTAGCATAGACTTTACATTTTGTCGTTTTATGCCGTATATAAAGGGATTGTTAGGGTTTGACTCTTTGGCTGTAAATGAAGGCAAAGATGACATAAACATGCAGTAGATAAGGGCTTAGTGTAGCTGTTATACTTTAAGCTCAGATCGATCAGACAGATGCTCTTGAACTCAACTGAAGATGTTATGTCATTCTAATAAATGAGAGATTTTTAATAAAGCAGCCAGTTGTGATCTGTAGTGTTTTGGTGTTGCATGAATGAGTTGAGTCATTGTGTGGGTGTGTGTGTTCTCCCAGCATGTGAAATTAGGCCTGTGGAAGCCACCTGCGACCCTTCTGCCGAAGATAATTCACTGTCAATATTTGTTAACCTTGACTTACACACACACACACACACACACACACACTCTGAGATGTACATATGTTACTATTCACACACACACACACACACTCTGAGATGTACATATGTTACTATTCACACACACACACACACACACACACACTCTGAGATGTACATATGTTACTATTCACACACACACACACACACTCTGAGATGTACATATGTTACTATTCACACACACACACAAGCAGCACACTAAGATTGAAGTGGTTCATCTTTTTTGATTGTAGATTTGCTTTTAAAACTTCTTTGGTTTTTATGGATGGAGATTTGAGTATGAACAGACTTGCAAATGTACATGAAGCACTATATAAACCAGAGAACAGACACACAACTCTGTTCAAAGCGTTTCAGCTCAGTGAGCCCTAAAGTAAAAACTTTGGAGACAACTGCTGTCTCTCTGTTAATTAGAGTTTCATATTTAATCATGGTTAATAGTTTCAGCAGATGCGAGTAAAGTTTTTAATTAGAGTTGGTGTTAATGCTTTGCCGTGCTTGTATTTAGTTACTGTAATCCAGCCATGTTGGGAAACATTCTCAGAGGAGCAAAAGAAGTTAATGTTTTTATCCAAATCAGTGCACTTTCTTCTAAGTGATGTATGAGTCACTGCATCAATTATACATTATAATTTGTTTATAGAAGTTTAGTGTTTGTTTCCTAACATCTAAGGGTTATCTAACTTGAATCATATCAACCATTTTTCAGATTATCATGTTTAATGAGTAATGGTTAACTCTGCACAAGACGTGTTACAGTGCATCAACTAGATGGTGCGGGACTTCTGAAGGGTTTCTGAATGGTTGATTACTGCCAAAGGCACTATAGGGGAAGTCATCTCACTCTACAACACCTCCAGGCAGCTGTTCTTAACATATTTCTGACCAGCAATTAAACCTCACTTTGACTGTACCATAAATGTTGTTTCTTAACTCAAATTGTGCCAAAAAACACTTTTTTCAGGTTGTTGCGGAAAAGGTGGCAAGTACCTCACAACCCTGTACAGAGCTCCTCCCCCAGAAAATCATCAGTCTGTAATGATTGGCTCGTTTTACAGGAAGGCGTGGCTTTCTTCACTAGAGCGGCCATATTAGGCGCTGCACTCGTTTAGTTCAGAATAATAGCACTGCAGTGTCTTGTTAATATCTCTAGTCTTTGTAACTGCCCCAAAACAAAAGATCCCATCTCCAAATCTCTGTGATATTCTAGTCCCAAGGTAGGGCTTGGGTTACTTCTTTAATGTAAGTCCATGGGTGTTTTTTGCCCAATTTATTGTCCAGCGGTCTAAAGTTGGATGTCCAATAGCTTAGAAAAGTAATAGCAAGCCGCACATTTTGAGGTTTCGTTCGTGTCTGTAGCACAAATGGTGCAGGTTGAGTTGCTCTCAGAAGTTTAATACTTTGTAGGGAATTACCTCGTTACCAAACCTTGTTGGTGAGCAAGTCAATGGAATGTTATGGGTATATATTTTTCTTTGCAACCCTTTGGGTTCTCTGCATTAGCAGCTTTGGCAGTAACTCGAGACAGTAACTGAATTTAAAGGGCAACTGCAGTCCAGCTGTTAATTCTAATCGTGGGCGACTCCTGCAGATAAACTGATTTGTATTGATCCAGAAGATATGGAGTATCCTCTTAAATGTTCGCGTAGACTTAAATTATAGATATATTGCTTGTAAAATTAGATTGTGTTCGCGGCAGTGCATTCTGGGTAGGTAGGAAACCACGGTCAGTCGCGGTTGTTGTCCGTAAAATTGCGTTTTCTAAACAGGAGGCCAGTGACCATGAGTCTGAATCCCAGTTATTCATTTGTGCATGTGAAAATAGTTGTCAATGCAGTTTATACATATTTTTATCTGTACATTACGGCCTTTTTAATGGGCCCCTTTTTTGCAAGTTAAGCTGTGATGATTTTTGTCTGTCAAAGTGGATTAAGACATTAATTGTGATCTCTAGAGTAAATTAGCTTTTTTTTTCTCCCCCTGTAGATGCTGAGGTCCAGATCGTGGTCATAGTGTGAACTCGTTGATATTTTGACATGTAAAAACATCTCAGAAATAAACGAGAAGCAGAAAAGACTTGTGGATTAAGCTGTTGGAAATTCATATTCCTCCACAGAGCTTCTAAATTCCATGTCAACTCCTTTACATGCCTCATCATTAACTGCATTCACACCCTCTCGCTGATTTTAAGCGTAAACGAACGGTTAGAAAACCAAAGAGATACACGCTCATAATTTGTGTGTGTAATTCTGGTCTGCTAGTAATTTTTCCTGTATCTGACAGTCTCAAAGAAAACCCAAACCGCCAAAATAAATCAAATTGTGACAAGTAAATAATTGTGAAGTTTCTATTTGCGTGCATGCACACAAGAATACGTGTAACTATACCGAATCCGGCAGTTTAATTTTAGCCGCGTCCAGCATTTATCGGCCGCCACCTACAGCAGTTTTTGCTTTATCTCCCAGCAGTGTTTACAGTTTTGTTGGCATTCTCTCTTATCGGCTCTTAACTCAGTTTGGGTTATTGTCAGAGCAGGTTGGTCATGGTGATTGCTGCCCTCAGCTACGTCTTCAGCTCCGGTAATCAGAAGCTTCTCAGACGAGAAACCAATCAGCCGTTTTCCTGCTGAGCTCATCTCAACGGGGAACCAGGCAGAGAAAATACTCAATCAATGGCCACAATTAAATGAGAAATAATTAAAGAAGAACACATGAGAGACAATTCTCAGATCCAACACAATGCTTTCCTCTTTCACTCCCACTTTTGTAACTATATTAAAAGTTGTAGCGATCAGTTCGTAGCATTTTTAGACGCACTGAAAGGTCACTGCTGTTATTTTGAAGTTAGCGGATTGTTTTTGTAATTAATCACGCTCATGGATCTGATTGGGTTTTACTCTTCTGATGAGGACCTGTAAGTAACCACCTAGCAACCACCTACAACACCTAGCAACCTCATACCAATGGATCTAAATCTATTTAGAACATCTTAGAAACCGTGTGGCAATGCCCTACAAACCACCACAGAACCCCATTGCATCATGGGGCATATATTTTACACAGGGAAATGTACAACTGTATTACATTTGCATTTGTCACAAACCCAGTAACAACAAGCTCTGATCCATCAAAGAAAGTCTTTGCGTTCCATGTGGCCTCTCATCTTTGCTCTAATTAGTATCTCTGTGCTTTGATGCTGGGGAAATTTTGTTAGTAATGTACCTGGCTTCCATTTTCAAGTAACATTAGATTAATTTCACCCTCTAACGTTTTGTCCCTGCTGCAGGATTCACCTTCAAAGTGCGAACGAAAAACAGTCCCAGTTTCCTTCTGTCTGCCTTTGCAATATTTAAGCCGCAGTGTCTGTCTTTATTCAGAGGGCTGAAAACATGAACTTAATGGCACTGAAAGAGCTCAATTCTGTGTAGCCTGGTTATAATTTTAGTGGACAGGCTATTCCCACCGTGCAGTGAGCTTTGCAGTCATTGTGTGGCTTTTACAAAACACTCTTTGTTTATTACGTGGTTTAGCATAAGAGCATGTCGGCCGTGAGAGTTCTTTTCTCCTGTTTATGTCGGTTATGTGTGCTTTTGCGTGAATGTTATTGGGACGGGGCATCAAAAATACACTTCGTAAAACCTTTAAAAGCACTTTCAACCTGTCTAGTTCACTTCACAGAACACGGTGCACGAGGCCTGAAGTTTAACCAGGGACTGTATGTAATTTTATACTGTATTTGTCTGTAGTTACCCTTGATGTGTTAAAACAAATCGCTTTATTTGCACTTATCAACAGTGCTGTACTAAACGAGTTTATTTCTGTAAAAGGCTGTAGTGATTTGCTCTTAAGCTTTGACCTGTTTTCATTATGGAGTATCCATAGTTTTTATACTGTCTTCAGAAATGTCATTATACCAGCCGTATGTTTACCGGCAGTTTAACGCCGTGTCTCAACCTCAAAGGTCGAGATAACAAAGATTATCCGGTTTTGATCATCTCCATGGTAACAGCAGGTAACAGCTTTGATTGTCGTCGTGGGAACGGCAGGTGTCTCCATGCGTGTTTTAATCAGCGTTCTGGCATTTCCTCTCGTCCAATCAGAGGATGATTACACCTTCTGATCAAGCGCTGATTAAACTCGCTGATGAGCTAATAACCAGAGAGAAATCAAGAACACGAGTGAGCACATGTAGTTAAAAAATCAGTAACCAAGTTAAATACTCTCATTTATGAAAAGAGCTACTTAAAGAAGCTTAAAGTCAAGTTGGCACAGGCAGCTGTTGTTGTGTTTATAACATTAGTTGTTTTTGGACTCTTAACACCACAGGCTGTTGACTTGGACCAGTAAACAACACCTAGCAACCATCTAGAACACCTTAGCAACCACACAGCAGCAGTGCCCTGGCTTGCATTGCCTTTAGAAAATGTAAAACTGCAGTATGTAATAATGTAATAGATTTCCTGTTTTATGGATCATTTGTTATTGGGAGTCTGAACTGAAGTTTAAAGTCAACAATTTAAGTGCTTAAACCGTATATTAGAATTTGGAGAAGTTATAATAGCTTTTTTGGAGCTAGTTTTTTGCAACTTTGTTTTGAATGTTTCAGGAAAAGGCAGAGAATAAAAGATTAAGAAAATAATTTGGTATTTGCACTCAATCAAATTTGCAATCTAAAAACAACCTATTCTTGCTTGACTCGCTCTGTTAAAGGACTTTTAGGATCACTAGAATATTTATTTAAATATCAATACAAAATTTACAGAGTGTAACAGTTTTAAATGTTGGTTATTTTAGTCACAGTTAAAGACGTTAGAAGAAACAATTTCACGGTATTTATTTACGGTATTTATCAGATGAATACCTTTTGAGTCTTGCCTTCATTTACTCAACTGTTTCATCAACACCTGCCTGACTCAAAGATAAGAGTAATCTCTGCTTATCTCTTATACTCGAGAGGATTGGGTTCATTTGATAGAACCACAGAGACTCTTCATCAGGCTTTTATGAGCGGGCAGCCCCTGTACACATTAATAAAGCTTTTATGAGTTTTTTAATTGCACATCGTGGTCCTGATGTTCTTGGTGAGATCCCAGTTACTGCATCTGCTTTATAGGACAGGGAGGTTCTGGGCTGTTGCACAGGGTGAATTTCAGTCCATCTGCTTGCCCAGTTATGGCCAGTGTGTTTTATCTTTTATCTCTGTGCCTACCAGCTGTTTTTTAGACCTGTTTTTCTGTCGTGCACCATTAATATTTACAGTGCTGTGCAAAAGTCAAATTAGATGTTTTCAAAGTTTTTAATGAAGTCTTTTGCTTTTAGTGTGTCAGCGGAAAATATGAATGTAAATTTTGGTATGAACTGGAGTCCTAAAATAGACTACAGCATGTTTTACCCGATGACCTGCTCATATGAAGTGTTTATGTCTGAAGTTTTTAGATTTCAGACCTTAAATAGGATTTGCTTTGGCCTGTAATGTCTCATCCATGCAGAACCTGTTTACAGTTTAGAGCCAAACATACGGTGTGGCTTGTGTGTGCATTCGGGCATGAACATGCTTTGTGTTTTTCTGGAAAACATGAAGGCAGTGAGTGGATGGAGCTTTGATTTGATCTCCAGAGACTCTAGAGTTTGCTGGAGACAGAATGGCAATGCATGAAGACATCATCTCTGTCCATCACAGCTGTCTAGCCGAGAGGGTTTGAGCGCTATTGCTGGTGACATTCTCTCCCAGACCGGCACTCGCTTTTATTCCTTCTAGATCCCTCTGCGTTCATAAAGCATATGTCAGCCGTCGTGTTAGCCTGTCGTGACTGCAGACGATGTTTGTCTGTGGTGGACTGACACGGGGGAAGAGGTTTTATAAGGACGGCAAGCTTTTTGTACCGTTTTAATTCGGCAAGGCTGTGGTTACAGAACGTGGGCAGAGGAATATTTCACGAACATAAAGATTAAAAGAAGTTTAAATGTGAAAATCGAAGATCTGTCTGTTTCATTCGATGAGCGTGGAACATGTTTGTTTTGATGTTGTGAGTGGTTGCTAAGGTGTTGCTATTTCAAAGATTTCATGCAGGTTTTTATGTTCAGATCGCAATAGAAATATACGTTTTACAGTGCGTCTCATTGTTTCGGAGACCTCAGCACTTATCTGTCTGGTTCTGTGTAACCTGCAGATGTTCTTTGCCGTGTTTGTTGATGTTATTGTGTTGTTTGTCACAGATGGGAGCGGATGGAGAGAAGGGTAGCGTTTGCTGAGAATCTGACTGGTATCCAGTCAGCCGTCCTTTGATGCTCTATAAGCGTATAGCAGAAACATTAATAGACCATAAAGCCTGGACACTTCTACTGAACATGAAAGAAAACACAATGAGAGATGTCTTAGCTGGGTGTACAGCGTGTGTTGTTTAGACTTTGTTCCAGGCCTGTATAATTATCCTTGCTAAAGCAATTATTGTGCGTAGCAGTTCATTTGACAAAAGCAAGACTCTACGCAAACCCCCAGACTGTAATAACTCTGGAACACTACTGTACAGTGTGTGACACATTCATATATACTGTATGATGTCCCATGATATTTTCAGAATTAGTCACAGATCTCGAGACATTTGTATGATAAACTGTAGGGGTGGGAGAACTAATCGCTTTACGTATATTTAACTATTAAAATAACTCCCAACACAAGCTGCTGTTTCGTTCGCATACTGCTGCCCTCCTTCTACTGCCCTCC
The DNA here is from genome assembly GCA_036877625.1 of Ambastaia sidthimunki. Lineage (NCBI taxonomy): Eukaryota > Metazoa > Chordata > Actinopteri > Cypriniformes > Botiidae > Ambastaia > Ambastaia sidthimunki. Next base: position 35,504 of record JAZGTK010000370.1, read on the forward strand.
TTCTACTCTTACCTTTCTTTATTAGCAAAACTAGCATCTATTAAACTGAAATATAATAGAATTTAAATCAAATTACCACAAGAGTCTTCTAGATAATTTAGATTTACATTAACCTTTTAATCGTGGGGTTAAGCTCCACTTTTGACGCATCGAGTTGCTGTTGCTCAACTGGTAGAGCAGTGTGTTAGCAAAGCAGTGTGTTAGCATTGGAGTGTGTTAGCAAAGCAGTGTGTTAGCATCGCAAAAGTTCTCAGGAAACACACACACTGATAAACTGTTTGCCTTAAATGCTCTGCAAGTCACTTTGACTAAAAGCATCTGCCAAATGGATAAATGTAAATTGTTTAAAAAAGGGAAAAAAATGTCTTTTGTGAGAAGTGCATTCAATATATACTTACTGCACGTATATATGTGTGTGTACACATATGTATTGTTTATTGGGACAGTGAAAGTAAACCGTTGATAATGGTCTTGATGCCATTTACTCTGCCACTCATCCTGTTGTTCTTTTTCGTCTGAGGCAAAATGTCAAAATCTGCATTTAAATTGAAGGCTTTTTGTTTTTCATTTGCATATTTTAGATTTTTCAATTACGTCTCTCCTCCATTTGCAGCATCTGTCCTTCCCAGAGTCCCTCAGCTGAGGCTCGTTCTGTTGGGAGATCACAGAGCACTGACTCCAGATCAGCGGTCGCAACCTTCCACATGCATGCTATTAGCAGGCCACTAACACGCTAAGAGCGAGCCATAATATGTTGAATATTATATTCAATATTCGGTTCATTTTAGAAACGTTTCTTGTACGTTTATGTTAATGCATTTGGCAGATGCTTTTATCCATAGCTGTGCATTTAAGCTACACATTTTATGCAAATCGAACATGCTCTACCAGCTGAGCTACAGAAAAAGTTTTCACACATTGTTAAAGTTTGTTTGTTTTTTGTTTAAATGAATCTGTAAATTTGGCACTAGGTTACGATGTTATGCTGCAAACAGCCTTACATGACATTTCGAGATGCAAAGTCTGTTAAAGATCAAGCACGCAGGGTTGAATCCATCAGACCTTAAGTGTCCTATTGTATGAAACAAGCCGGTAATCTCAATTACTTTGCTACTAAAAATAATGCAGCTAAGACAAGCTACCGTATTGTCTGTTGCATTGTAAAACAGAAGGATTTTTTTGCTTAGATGTTGTGTTTGAGGACTTACAAAACAAAGAGACAATCAAATGAAGCATTGTAGATCTTCCCATGTCAGCCAGAAGGTGCTTTGAAGGAACAAACAGCTGGACTGAAGGATGTGGGGATATTTAGTGTTGTGTGAGTGGACAGAAATGACATCGCTACGTTCAACAGTCGTGTTTATTGAGCGTTTCGAAAAGCCAGGGTTTGACGTCAGGACGATTTCTGCAGTGACAACAGATGGAGTTCCGGCCATGGTCTGCAAACAGAAGGAGCCGTGGAGTTAATTGAGGAAAAGTAGGTCACCCCATCATGAAACTGTGCTGAATAATTCACAGAGAAACACTCTCTGCAAAAATGTCAAATTCAGATCTTAATGAGGTTACGGCCTCCGCGGTGGAGAACTTGGAAAGCCTTCTGCTCTCACGCCCCGACAGTTCCAGTCAGTGTGCGGGTAAATGAACGGCACCTGCAAACTCTACAATGAGAACAACACAGTTCTGCAGAGGTTTCCTGGTTCCTTGACAGCATTAAAGTTTTTCTGTCTGAAATATTGCAGGCTACTTGATATGAATATGCTAGCTTGGATATCTATAAACTTTTGTGCATTTAGAAAATACATCATTCTACACTTCCGCTTCCTCGTCACGTTTTTCTGACCAATCAAATGCTCTCTAGAAGCTTCTGTCTGAAGCATCCCAGTGGCTAGAAAATATGCTCCGGCCTAACTTCCTGTTTCAGTGGAAATTACATCAAAGCATCGACTTCAAGATGCAGGACGAACTGTTTTAAACATGGGTGACTTTTGTTTAAGAGTTATCAAACTTTCTGACAGGAACTGGATGCGTGACAACATTTTTGTGAATTCATCAGCAAACTTCTCACTTTTTGTTCAAGCCCAACAGCTTTGATGGACACCATTGTTCCATCATTGATTCCTCCCATCTGTGATGCACTAGCCGGAGTCTCCGGACATGGGAATGCTGTTGATTCATGCAGTGATCATGACACAGTTTGCAGAGCTGGACACAGAGCTGGAAACCACAGCAGTGGAAAATCACAGACTCTGCATCTTCACCTGCTGGACATCATTACCGATCGATGCTGCTGTCTCAGGAGAGTTTCATTGGCTGTGCTGCAGGTCTTGTGCCGCTCAATGTGATGCACTGCAACCCCAGATTGTGGAGCTGGGCGGAGAAAAACAGAGTCAGGGGTGTGTGTGTGTGTGTGTGTGTGTGTGTGTGTGTGTGTGTGTGTGTGTGTGTGTGTGTGTGTGTGTGTGTGTGAGAGTGTGTGAGAGTGTGTGAGAGTGTGTGAGAGTGTGTGAGAGTGTGAGTGTGTGTGTGTGTGGTATTTGTGTTCACAGTTTTCTTCATGTTTGCTGTTCGTGTAAAACAGCATGTAAATATAAACAGAGTTGGGTTTTTTTCAAAGTGCTGTAATTTTGTCTATACAAATATACTGTATGTTTTGCATGTACAGTAGATCATGTTTAGCACAAAGAATTATCTTCTATACTCCACAGTTTTATTCAAACGGGTCACAATAATGTTTTTTCATACATTTTTGGTTAAATGTAGAAATAAATTGGTGGAAATCCAATTTCAGGGCACAACAATATATAAATGTTAAACAAACTGTACATCTGTCAGTGTAACAGCCATACGGTTCATGCTAGCAAGGAGAACGTTTCTGTAGGTTTGTTAGTAGTTTTCTCTAGTAGTTTCTCTAGTTGCAAAGTCTCCAGATCTACTGCATCTGTTTTCAGTGACATCATAGATCGTTTTTCTCCCCTCAAACACATCTGTTGTTTTTCTAACAAGCTGCCACACACGCATCAAAACAGCAGCGTTCTGAAACGTGTTTACCAAACGCCTCCTGAGATCCGAGTCACAAGTAATTGTGAAAAAAGTTCTGCTCGGGTCAAACGTATACAAAAAGTCTTGCTGTTAAAGTGGCTCCAAAAGTGTATTTGGACATCTTTGAAGCCAATATTAAAAATTTCATTTAGAAACATACATCAGTTCATGTGCAACTACTAACAAATAATGCAAGACCTCTTCTCAGAACTAACTTGACCTTTCTGAGTTCTTGACCTTTCTGTGTTATAATCAACTTTATACACTTCTCACAGAACCGGTTTATTATCCTGATTGTTCATTGTTGCGTTTCTTTGAGCCCTGCGCTGTTCACCGTTCTAAGGGTAAGAACCTCTGAATTATTGACTTAATTTTGGACACGATATTCATTGATTTATAATTCATTTTCTCATTAGGCCACTTGCTTTATGTAATTTAATGCCATTCATGCATTTTTAAATGTGGTTTAAACATCCAGACAGCATGTGGGAAAACTGTATATCTGTATTTGTTGCGTTTTCCAGTATAAATGTTTAACATTGAGTGTGTTATTTGCTAGCTAATGTAGCTTTTCTTCTGCAGTGCTCTGAGCGTCTCTGTTCATGTCTCGTATCGTGTCGTGGGTACGTTAAAGCGCGATTTGCCGGCAGTAAGAAGCATTTGGCTAATTATACATCTGCCTAATCAGTAGATAAAGCTAATTTAACAGCCAATTACTGCTCCTCATACACCTCCACTCACATCCAGCACTGTGACAGCTTCCTGTTTCTCTCTTCAGGCTCGGCAGGGAACCCTCGCACCAACAGACCAATCACAAACCAAACCCCATCATACATTTCTTTGTGTGTATGCGCTTTCATGGCTTTGCAAATGAAACAGTATTTCAGTATTGCATCTTTTTAATAAACTATTTCTGTAGCTGTTTAATTGCTCACTGACATACTGTAAAACATCTGGTCAGATGTTAGTTCATTAATTAACTGCTGTTAAGTAACAGATTAGCAGTTAATTTGTTGATTAGACTGATTCAAACCAATAACTTTTGGGCTTTTTTTTGTTTTATGTTTGCTAAACAGAATTTAAAAAAAGCTTTGAGTTTGTCTTATTGACTGATTCATTACAAGAACTGACTCATAACAATCATTTGTTCGTGAATTGGACTTTTCGTTTTGCATGCAGCCAGCAAAGACAACGCAATTATAACTAAAACTGAATCATTTTGTCTGTTTACTCCAAACTCAAAGCTTAAAGTTTAATTTATTTGCTGCTCTGGCGTTCTGTGACCATTAGACTTCCTCGACATGTTGAAGGTTCAGGGAATCAGAAATGATCGTGATCGGAGCACAAGATGTTATTCTGTGGGATTACGTGATAGTCTCTGATCTTGTCTGAGATTGATGGCTTCAGCAGGGGTGTAAACGAGGTCTTCTTGTGAGACCAGTTTGTGTTTCCTGGCTGTGTTTTGTGGTGTTTGGAGTGGTGATGGTTGTTCTCTGTGGGTTTGTCAGGAGATATAGAGGCTCCTACAGTGCGAGTCCTGCAAGCGTCTGGTGGTTGAGTCATTACAGGTGTGTGTGTGTGTGTGTGTGTGTGTGTGTGTGTGTGTGTGTGTGTGTGTGGTCCCAATATTCACTACGTTATGGAGGCCAAATGTCCCCACAAGTAAAGTAATATCAGTAAATTGGGCTTGTCGGGCATTTTTTTTAGTTTCCGGTGAGAAAACAAGCTTATAATTCATACAGAACCATCTTTCTTGAAAGTCTAAAGATGCAGAAAGGTTTCTGTGATGGTTAGGTTTAGGGGTAGGGTTAGCATGGTGGGTTAGTAATGTCCCTGTTAAACACCCCAATGTGTTAAACAACCCAACCTGTATGTGTGTGACTGTATTGAAACTAAATGCACTACATTTGAAAAGGAACATTTAATTGTTTTAAATTAAATAAACATTCAAATGTTTAATTTGGACACTTTTAATTATGTAAAAAACAAAAAGGACAGATTCTTTAAATAGTGTTAAAGAAGTTAATGGCATGTAATCTGTCAGAACAGAATGGAGAAAAATGTTTGAGGTTAAACTTGTTTAAACTGTGAAATTTAAAGAGCTAGATCGCCAGTCAAAGAAACTGAAAGTTTATAAAGTCGTCTTATTAAACGAATAGAAAGTCTTAGCAGAGGCAAGAAAGAGATGGATGTTGATCTTCACAGAGAAAGCTCAGCAGGAGCTGCTGTTACAGGAAGCTTCTCGCAGGGTTTGATGACTCCAGCTCGACAGTTGTGGGAGCGACAAAATAACTGAAGGTCCGTTGAGAACGATGAAGAAAAAGTACCAGAAGAGAAGCAAAGCTCATCTAGACTCCCTCATATCTTCACTTTATCAGTCTGTGCTCTGATAGGACCACCGTTCCATTGTCTGTTGGACAGTCATTTTTCATCTTTGTTTCTCGTTTTATTTCTCTGTAACTTTCGCAATCGTTCTCTCTCCTTTCACACGGACTTGAGGGAGGTTTTAACATCAACAAAAACTTGTTGTTAGCCAAAAGGTCAAATATTGTTCATAACACCCTTTTGTGGTGGTGGCAATACAAACACACATTGATAAGGTCACAATCTGAATAACTCTCTCTCTCTAAAAAAAGAATAGAAAGAAAGAAAAAATACTGGCTGACCTTTTATTAAAATGTGATATGGAAAAATAGAAAACAAAACCAAGTTGGAGACAAAAGAGAGGCATTTTCATATGGACTGTTCCCTGGGACATGTATTAGAAAGTCTGGTGTCGAGGGCCTTTCAGGGACAATGACAGAAATACAAAATAAAAACATCTTTACTGGAACATTCTGTCCTCAGTCCCTCTAAATGTAAAATAGATTTGATGCTGGCCTGTATTTATGGAGGTCAGAGTTAAAAAGTGTGTCTATTGAAAATATGGCACCGTTAAAAGTGCATTTCGTGAAAGGTTTGACAGGAAACACACCTTTGTGTATTGATGGCCTTATTTTGTGTTTGCTCTCTGTTAGATGTGCTCTGGGCAAGCGATTAATCAAAGCTTGATTCTTTGTCCTTTAATATCTGAAGTTTCTGAGCGACACGTATACAGACAGAACGAACATAAAATTCTGTATGTAGTTTCATATAATAGAGATAAATGAAATACCCAAACAACTAGTTAGTAAGTGTTTCATTATTGACAGTTAACTCTAAACAGGGAGTTTGATACTTGTTAGTTGTTTTTTGTTTGTTTGTAGTTTTGTTCCTATGTGATCGTTGGTTTGTTTAACCTGGTTTAATTAACTGTTTATTTTAGTTAGGCCATGTTTACACAACTGCACACAAACTCAAAGTTTGTTTTTGTTAATTGATCTTCACTGACTGTCCCTACTGTCATTCAGCTAGTTAGGAAAACATTTCTGTTTGTTCAGACAGTGTAGCTGCTAGTAATGACTTGGCAAGACATTTTCTTCTGCTATGAGTGAGTAGCTGTAAATGTGGAGGGTGAAAATTGGGAATGTTGGAAATTCTGCTCGTGTTTCTTATTGTGTCTCACCGTGATGCTGAACTCGCAGTGTGTCTGAGACAACTTAAGCGCCGGAGGCTCTGCCATATTTTACATATTCATACATTCAGTGTTGGAATCTGCTCTCACTATTCACTCCATATTGAATGTCACATATATGTGAGAAAAGAGGAAACGGAATCAGATCTAGAAACCATATTGAATATTGTGTGATTCTATTGTCACTGCTGAAATCCAGCCTGTTTTCAGACCGAAACTAGTTTGTAAGGAAAAAAGTTTCTTCAGTCCAATTTCAGACCACCTGCAGGTTTAGTTCTGGTAAGCAGTTGTCAGAGTTTGTGCAGTTTTTGATTTGTTGTGATTTGGCTGTTCAGGCAACAACTAAATGGAGTTGAGTTTGAAATCTAAATACAAAAACAAGTGATTAGTAAGTTTGTGACTTTAGTTTCACTTTTTTTTGTTTCTCTCTCTCTCTCTCTCTCTCTCTCTGTCTGTCTGTGTCTCTCTCTCTCTCTCACTCTCTCTCTCTCAGTCTACTGGTCCAGTGGGCAGTGGCAGCATGCAGCTGTTGGAGACGGATTTCTCCCGCACTCTCACCGGATTGGTGGATCTGCATCTCTTCCATCAGAAGAGCATCCCGGTGTTTCTCAGCGCAGTCACCATCGAGCTGTTCAGCCGCCAGACTGTCGCCTGAATCAGCCGTCATTCGTGGACCGCACAGTGTTCAGGGAGCCCGTGCACACGACGCATCACACTCACAAACTCCCACCTACAGCTACAAACTCAAATACTCTGATACAATATTTTCATGGCCATTTAACTTTAGTACATTTTTACTGATTTAACATTGTGTTATTGTGTGCAAACAAATGAATTCCTTATCCGTTTTAGCAAAGGTTAAAGGTCATTTTAGAGTATGACATCATTTGTACAATCCCATAAAATTCCTGATATGTTGATCCATTGTGCAGTTATCATCTTAAATCTTTACATTTTTGTGAGATTTTGGAGCGCTACACTCTGGATATTTTGTTTGTTGTGCTTTGCAGTTCTTTAAGGGAGTTTAAACAATCATTTCTCTTTAAGAAGTGTTTTATCTGTATGAATGAAACAATAAAGCAACATTAAACTTCTGGTCTTAGACTCATTATTTTATTTCGTTTGGGATCTGGCAGATTTCAGAGGAATCTGGGAGTGATCTGTGATTCATTCACTAGCTACTACAAGCAGCTTGTATTAGGAGTTACTAGAACAAACTACTGGTTATTATTAATTCCCTGTTGATAAGCTAATACCCACTGAAACCACTATAGCTGTGTGGAAGCTTAGACTCCTTAAGTATTATGTCTTTTTAAACATTTGTTTTGAACATTTTGGCATCAGCTGCTGGTGGGTGTAGAGTATTTAAATTCCTTATCCATTTTAGCTGGCAACAATTAGTGCCTATTTTTTTCTATTCGTTCTGTTCCCTTTGTCTGAATGCCACATAAAATTCTACAGTTTCCTATCCGACACACAATAAGTTTTAATCTAAGATGACTCAGACTGCTTTCAGATGAGTTTAGTCTCGAGTCTGTCGCACTGTTACGGCAATGTGATGTTTTTCTGTGCCAGAGTAATTAGCAGAGAACGTTACCCTCGTCCTCCATCCGTGGTTTTAGGTTGAGCATCGAGGGCTTGGCCGGTATCCGTGTCTCTTCCTCTGCCAGGGAATATATTGCGACGCAATGGACCTGCTGTTAGATGTTCCCATTATGTGCAAACTCAGACTTTGGCTGGCAAATGCAGTTCGGAAGAAAAGCAACTACGCACAAACTCGTGTACACAGAGCCTAGCTGCCATTTTTTCCTGCATCCGGGCCTGGTGCTTTATCACACAAACGTTTTTTTTTTTATGTTCTTTATTTAATATTTGTTTAAAGCCGAAATCTGTTTGATACATAAAACTGCAGGTAGGTTTACGAACTTTTAATTATGTCAAATAAAGCCAAACTGACATTTCCCAGAAAATCAGACCCGACAGCTCAAAATAAATCATTATGTTAAGCTTTACTGCTGTGGATCTGTGTAAGGTAAAGAGACTGTTTTAAACACTGATCTGATTTGTGTTTATTTTTAACCAGTTAAGTTACGACTGGCAGCTTTAACAGTTCTGTGGGTCAAGCAGTTTAAATCAGATCTCCTATTCTGTCATTCTCCCACTTGCCTTTTCATCACCTGTTTTAATATTTTATTCATTTTATCATTTATCTTCCCCAGTCAAATATGGTGGCTTCTCATTGGTTATTTATGACAGTTTTTGTTTTTCATGAATGGCCGTTTTATAATTCATAGTTTTGGGGGGAGAATGCTGGTGGGCTGTATACAGTATGCTAATGAGACGCAATAAATGGATGAAGGCTGAATATTTGAGTTTTAGCCCAAACAACTACAGTACAAAAAAAGACTCAAAGGTAAGAAAAGTTGCAATCATAAATGAATAAGCCAAATATTATTCTTGTCAAGTTGTATAACTGACTGATTTCTCAAGAAATGTAAGTTTGGCTTTATTTGACTTTATGTAAAGAAAAGTATATAAAGTAACCTGCAATTTTATGTTTCAAACAGAGATGGTGGTAGAGGGGCAAAAGTTACATGTTGCATCTTTAATAATCTAACAGTGACTGCAGTATGTTAAGTGTGGAAAACAAAAATGCGGCATGCTTTACAAAAACAAAATTCAGTGCTGCAGGCTTTAGTTATAACACAAAATAGTATAAAATCCCTGCTGGTGTCAACCAATGTACTGTATATAACAACCACCAAGATGGTAGATCGTTTCCCAGCATGTGATCTCTGTACCTTCAAACATCGTGCCTCTGTCAAATCATCCGGCTTTCTTCAGGGAGTTCTGGTGGACCCGCCGGTGAAGAGACAGAAGATATCTCTCTATTGTGCATCTTATCTGTCTGTACTCTGTGGCATTTGGAACAGCACAGAATGTCACACTGGGTCACTGCCTTTTGCATTGCCACGGAAATCCGGGCAGGTCTTCCCGGTAGACCCAACCCCGTCACTCAAACTCGCAGTGTGATAAGCGAATGATCGGAGCGCGCTTGGCTCTTCTGGTGTATTTTTAACTAGGTCAACTAGAGGAATGAGAACAAGCCTACAGTATAATAAAGATTAGTGCTATAACTGGAAAGTCTGTCTCTCCCTATTTTTCTTTGCATTTCACACATCTTCCCGGATAATGGCGGGTGAGGGATTTTGCCGTATTTGATTCCTCTTAGGCTTACCCAAAAATGTTCTACAACTAGATAACAGTACTTGTGATTATATTAGCACCCTTGAATCCGGCACCCTCAATCTTCCTCTATCTCCCCCAACATACACACGCAGTAACATTAGATATCACAGAGTCACAATCACATTAGCTTTCATAAGCCCGGCTAGCCAATCGCTACAGCTCACATATTCCTGAAGGGTTTGAAGCTGTGTTAGAGGCACGCTAAACATGTTACACAGGCCCAGAAGGAGTTTTCTTCATCCTTCATTGTGTTGTCTTCCTGTCATTACTTGTGATCTGTTTACCAGTTTCTTAACTTTCTGCTGAAGGGTTTTATTGTCTGACTGTACAGAATCACAAACTGTCCATAAAGCCGCAGCCAATGAAATGAAATCAGACATTTAGTTTATCCACAATTTATGCTTCATTCATTGTTATTGTTCTGTATGTGGTTTAAAAAGTGCACCACAGCCAGTCAAAATACAGACACGTTTTGCTTGATTTCTTGATCATTTGTCTTTATGAAACAAAACTTTAAAGGTGAAAGTGTGTTATTTCTGCACCACTGAACTTAAATAGCAAAATTAATGTTTGTTTTCGATTCACCCCCCTAACTGTGAGCCATTGTTGTTATGTTTGGCTGGATTAGTGAAATAAGTTTATAAATTATATTCTTCCATTTGTGTTATTTCAAAGTTTGAGGTCTTTACAGTACTAGTATTTGTAAATGTATAAAAAAGTAAAGAATGATAAGTGTGTTCAAACCTTTAACTAGTCATGTACAACATTAACAAATATTATCTCCAAAAATTATTTCAGACAGTGTGAAAGGAATAACAGTGTGAAAATAAGCCATTACACACTAAATCTCTTTATTATTCTAGTTCATTCTTTTGTTCTGTGCTTCATTTCTTCTTTCCCTCAGGTCCACTGTCATGTTTTAATGGGCAGACGATGTCTTTGTGCAAGAATTTTATGGTGAGAATAGCCTGACAAGTCTAAAAGTCTAATTTGTGGATATTAAAATAATGAAATTTTTGACTTTTCAAGTGATTAGTGAGTTTATACTGTGCTTAAAAGGTTCTTCACAGTGATACCATAGAAGAACCATTTTTGGTTCCCCAAAGAACCATTGTTTCATGTCGCCTAAAAAACTTTCAACTGCAAAAAACCTTTAGTAAAACAGAAAGGTTCTATTGATGTTAAACGCTCTTTATGGAACCATACAGCCCAAAATGGTTGTAATCCTCATTAACACAGCTGTGATGTGGCTGAATAAATGAGGCTGTTTAGTACAACGACACAGTTGTGTGACGCTGTTTTTTACAACGGTTCTAACGGTTAACCAAATAAACTGTAGCCAACTAAATGCTTTCTTTTCACTTCAAATAATCTTGAGTACTGTATATACAGCTTACAGTACAATGTACAAAAATGTTCAAAGACATTTTTCAACTATTCTACAATACATTTTAGATTTTTACAATAAAACCACAACATGAAAGCTTGTTTGATGCATAAAAACTTGTAAAAGTTGGTGCCAGTAATACATTCCTCAAAATTGGCTAAATAAAGTATCAGCTTTTCTATGCTGTGCTCTGTTTTCTATATATTTTAGAACGTTCTGTTTCCATCTTGAGCTCTCTGTAAATGAAGCCGGTTCTGATGGTGTCAGTCTCACACATGGCTCCTAATGACTCCTTCAGATTGATTGACCAAGAAATGAGTTCAGATGCTGTTGAATGCTGTGTTGAGACATGAACTAAACGCTGTAAATGGGGTTCTTCAGTTGTGGAGATAGTGATTCCAGTGAAGGTCAGATGTTTATAGTGCCGTTTAAGATCTACCGTTTCTGGCTATGCATTAATTCAATGGCATTCCATGACATTTGCTTTCACTTCTGACTTACAGTAATACCGTTTTTATCTCATACGGTAGTTGACACTAGGAGCATGTGGGCTGCTGTAATAAAATATGTGATATTTCGATACTTGTGTAATAAATATAACAATGCAAAGTATGCGTTATGATATGCATTCCTGAATTCAAAATACAATCAAAATATTTACATGCTTTGTTTTGGCATGCTAGATAGTTGCACATGCTACATTACCTGAATGTTTAACAACGGAACAAACTATTTGTACGAAAAGAAATGAAATACCTCAAAAAAGCACCTCACATAACATATACAACATAATAGATTTCATACATATAAATAGACAGCTGATGAAATATTGGACTGTCCATATACACATTTTTATTGTTCTAATGGAAATGTTGAGACATACAAAAAAATATATATTTTGCAGTATCACAGATAACACTGCGAAACATCAAAGTTTAATAATATTTTATTGTTTTTTTTTTCATTATTCTCTTGGTGGTTTAATTCAGTTGTATGTAGGTCAGAGTTAATGGCTGATATAATTATGCGTGTGTGGAAATGATTGATCTCTATATATTTGGGTTTCACACTGCCATAAATTGACCAGGAGGGCTTTTAGTGGGTTATGGGCTTTGATTGTTAAGGCAGTGTGTGTGTTAGAGAGAGAGGGTGTGCAAAACATTGGTGTCTGTCCTCTTTTGGGGACAGTTTAGGACTGCTGTTGCCATAGTGATCGTGGGTCATTTACCAGTGCTGAAATGCATTGAGAAACCAGCAGCCCCTTTGATGCATGACAAATTTCACAGTCTTTTTTAATTATTTACATTAAGAGTTTTAACATAAATACTTTATGAACATTTCAGTTGTGGAATATTTAAACAAAACAATCATCATAATCATTAGCATATACAGCATGGCGCCATAGCAACCGCTAGATACTACAGGACAATGTGAAATGTGAGATTATACAATTAAAGATGTGTTCAGCTGTGTGTGTGTGTGTGTGTGTGTGTGTGTGCGTCTGTAAAATATCCTATTTATAACATGGTCAGTGTTGATTTTACATAAAATCATATCCCTGCATTACTTTACAGTTCTGTAAATAAATAATTTTGTCAGGCTTTAATCTTTAATTTATTTTAAAGAAGAATAAGGAGAGAGATGGGGGTTGCATTAAAACATGTTGCAGGCAAGACTTGAACTTGAACCACAACAGCGCCTAACGTACATCATAACATATTAAAGGCATGACGTGTTACACAAAACCTGTCAGCATACACTTTACATGAATGTCTGTGAGAAAATCATCATATGATCTGCTGAGGAGGATTGTGTTGTTGAGTTTCTCGACTGCATTGAACTCTGCGGTGGATTATTCCTCTCTGTGAGTCTTCTGATACGGCTGCAATATTTCATTCACTTCACAGTGACCTTGAGGAGCATTAGAGCCATGACATTCCCTATCTTCTCCAAAGAGGGGCGATAATAAGGTAATCAGACCATCTATTTATGTACAGAATCGGTCACACCTCAATTAGATTGGGCACATGGCCCATTTACTGTAATGTCACACCTGTATTAGGTTGGTTAGTATATTACTGCCCTAGTATTTGTTCAAAGAATTCAGACTTTTCAGTTTTGGGTATGAAAAATTGGTCCTTTGCTGTGATACACTCTAAAAATAAAGGTTCCTAAAAGGTTTTTTGTTGGGCTATATGGTTTCATAAAGAACTTTTAACATCCGCAGAACCTCCTTTTTTTTGCACAAAGGATTTTGTGGTAGAAAAATATAAAAAGGTAAGAAAGAAATAGTTCTTTTAAGAACCTTTGACTGCAAGGTAAATATAAATGGTTCTTTTATGGCATCAGTGTAAAGAAAACTTTTTTATTTTTCCTTAAATTGTTAAAAGCTTTGGTACTTTGAATATATTTTTCTTTGTGTATGTTCAGTATGTTTGAATGTAATTAATTTTGTTCTAGCACAAATGATGCAATATATTTGTTCAGTTGGGGACTTCTGTGTTTGTATGCGTGCGTGCTGAGGACAGAAAGATTGACTGTATGTACATCTGTGTAATTCTGTTATGGTCATTTGGGGAGATTTGATGGAGTCCATCTGCAAACATGAGCTTCTCTCATATTTTACCCTTTAAATAAACTCTCATTAGAGACACACAGAGCTAGTGCTGTCAAATGTTAAATGAACTGTACGTATCCAACAAAATGATGTAAAATCAGCAGATATATTATTAATTGTCACTTTGAATAAAATCATTTCTATTTTATAACATCCTTTCAGAACAATTAGGAAGAATGTTAATCTGGGCCTATAGTCCGTTAATCCTGAGTGGATTTAAACCTGATCATTAGACTATAATGTTCTACTTGACGACTATATCTAGACGATATCTGGGGTAAATCGTGCCAATTTCTAGTAAAGCTAAGAAACCATTTATAATACAAAGCCATATAAATACTGTATGACTTATCAAGTTAAAAAAGTGGTCCAGTGACACATCTTACCCCCCATGTGGAGTAAATTGCTATGGAATAAACTGACTCATTGGGGCACATGTGAATAATTTACATTTAAAAAAATGAGAACTTTATGAGTTGTTTATACAAAAAAGTTATAATCCAGTTATGAAGTCTTGTTTTATAGCACATCATTAGCATTTTCTTAAAGAGTCCCGGGAACCAGCCGGGAGAAAGTTCATTATTTAGAATATTTCAACATTTGGTTTCTCATCAAAGTTGCAAGAAAAGAGAAAATGTTGCTACATACTCGCAGTTTCACTAAACTTCTTCTGGCCGTCTCTCTGCCACAGCTATCACAGATTCAGAGAGAAAAGCTGGATTCTTTAACTTAAAGCTTGCAACAATTGGAAGGTTTTTTATTACTACTAGTTATGTCACTAGCACACATATATCAATATACCAAACTCATTTTACCACTTATGTATGAAAATTCACTGTGTTAAAAAGTTCAGGTACGGAGGTGGGTGATAGTCCCACTGACTTTCCAAAAACTGCTTCAATTTGTAATTATTCTTGTGCTTTAAAATGCCATTTACTGTTAATATTTTATTTAATATTATGTGAATTTATTGCCAACCAGCTTAATTGACAGGCATTTAGTTTCCTATAATATGAACAGTATGAAAAACATCTAGCTTGTAATTAACAAATGAAAATGTTCATCATTAGCAAAGGTGCCATTAAGGCACTGCTAACTAGTAAGGAAAGGTCAATGCAGAACACGTTTTAAAAAAGTAAAAAATTAAAAGTAAATTAAAGCTTTAAATGAGCCTAAATTGTTTCTTTATTTTCCCAAATATAAATAATACCATCAATATTAATGTTTGAGGCCCTTCACGTGTTCTTTAAATATTTAAATTGAGTACGGCAAAAACAATGACGTTCATATTTATGCTCCTCCTCTTTTACTATATTTGGTCCTGAGCGGAAACGTCAACAGTTGGCGCGGGCGTTTACTTTTTAAACAGCGCTGAGGGAAATTTTCTGTGTGAAAATTCACTATTTTTGATGATTTTCTTTACACAATGTTATTTTATAACTTCAGGAGACAGACATGCGGTGCGCGGAGCGTATGGAGTTCGTCTTTATATCCCGTATTTGGAGTTTCACATCCCAATTTTCCTGTCGATAATATGGGAAAAACAACGGGACTAATTTCCCAATAACATCAGTTTTACTCTGAACTAAAGTAAGTCACGCGGTTTTAAAATAACAGGAATAAGTGAATCATAAAGATATGACTTTAAATTACATTGCATTATAACCCCATCAAGTGTCTTAGGGCCACTGACCTTGTGTCAGTTTGGTGGGAAATGTGTGATATTGTTATTTGCTTCGTAAGAAAAGTAAGATGTCTTTGCTTGTATGGAAGCACACAAGATGCTTGAAATGGTGCTGGATTGAAACACCATCAGGTTTGGCAGACTTGTGAAACTCACGCCAGCTGAAGTGCATTACTGTACACCCATCTCAGTTTCTCACAATCTGATGAGGTTCTGCGTGACATTTTATCCCTAAATCCATTTTAAAAATGTTTAAAAACCTCATTTGCTCTCTTCAGTGGCCTAGAAAAATTGAACTGGGTGTAAATATGAGGCCACTGTGAATGTTTTTGCTGATAGTGAGCAAACCATTTAAAGACTATAATTGGAAGGTGATTACCGGTTGAGTCTCGGTGAACCCCATGATGTGAACTCCTACCGCAGCTGCTAACGAGTGGCAAAAGGTCACTGTCTCTCATGGCACGTTGTTAAAGAGTGAATGCTGTGATTATGTATCTTGATGGATAGACGGACGGACGGATAGACAGGTGTAAAAATGTTTGTTTATATGTCAGTGACTGTAGCTCAAGAACAGATACGCATGGGCTGCAAGTGCATATAAATCAGAGAACTAGTCAAGGCCAAAAACTGAAGGGCACAGGAGTGGGTGTCAGGTGCATTAGTCGAGCAGGTAGCTGTTTCTAGCGCTGTCACAGGTGTGTTGAGGAAGCTGCATCACTCATTAGCGGTGGACTTGTGCCCGCAAACAGGGTTTGATGAAAGAGTCGGTGTAGGGTTAACACAACCCGCTTAAAGTGACAGGTGCAGTCAGTCAACAGCTAGAGCGGTTTCGTAATGCTGAAAAAGTCATGCTAGGTTTGTCACATGGCGTTGCATTATGTAAATCATGGGGTCCCGATACATTTACACAATCGCATAGACTCATACAGGTGCCTTGATTAAATAATGCTTGTTTTTCAAAGGGATATGTTTTGTATATACCTTTCACACTTTTGACATTTTACTTTGTCATGTTTTGTATTTTCCTTCAAAGCAAAATTTAATGAAAAGTATTGTATCCTCTAGGTAAACATTTGCTCAAAGAAAACTGCTGCTTTTTAGGGATTTAATTGGTTTTAGTAACTCAAAATACAGTATGTCCCTGGAATAAAGGATTATTGCTAAAAGCTACATCCTTGTTCTTCAAATAATTCTTTTTAGCTGCAGTCTTATTTACAATGTTTTTGTTGTGGTATTGCATTTGCCTTTGTATATGCATTTTATTTTGTTGTGCCTCTTCATCATCTGTCATAAAAGCAGAATGGTCAGTTCGCTTTTGTATGTACAATTACATTTCGGCGCTGTTCAGCGTGTTTGTGACTTTTCTCGCAGAAACATAATGGAAACCCACGTAAAGATTTACAGCTGAACATCTTTTCAATGCTTTACAGTTCGAGGCACAGAATGTCTTTGAGAAAAGAGTATTTATTCTTTAAGAAATAAAACCGTTTATTGTGCTCTTTGACATTTCCACCAGACATGAAAGCCCTTTAGAGATCCATTCTTTCCTTTTTACAAGCGGCCCGTACACAAACTGGAGCTGTTTTCTGGCTTCTTTACATTCACCGAGTCATTTTGAACTTTCTTTCATTGTCCATGGAAAATCAGGAGTGCTACAGTTTGCAATTTAAAAGATGACAATTCAACTGAACAAACCTGTTGATGAGATACAGTGCATGAACGTTTAAAAGTACAGATTTGCACAGGGAACATGTTCATCAAAGTCTGGAGTCATATTGTAATATTGTAAATTTGTCATTTTCATGTCTAGATTAGTTAATGGAAAAAATGGCTCCTGCTCGTGGAACCTTGATTCCATTAGTTATACAAATATTTGGAATAAATAATAATGTCTCTGCATTATATTATAATTATATTGTCATGCATTAGTCTTTTCCTGTAGACCTTTAATTAAGGAAAAGCTCTCACAGAAATTGTCAGTTTGCGTCATTGGCTGGATGTTTTTAAACATAATTCTAAAACAACAGAAACACTTTTGGTTTGGGAGATAGATGTACAAATATAACCCCGTGTTCAGGACCAGGCTGCAGTATAGACACATCTCAGAAAAGATTCAATCAGTATGACAACATAAACTGTATTTTCATTGATAATCATGAAAAACAGTTGCATAAACTAAATTGCTAGATATAAAATAGTACTTCAGTATATACTGTACCTTACATAAATCATGATTTGACAGCATTCCAACATAAGTATGATTTAGGCAAATGTTTATGATGTTTTAAAGCAAAACTGTGTGCACTCTTGGTCTTAAAGGGATAGTACACCCAAAAATTAAGATTTTGTCATTATCGTATCATTCCGAATTCTTATTGTGCTAATATCTTTCTTTTGGGCAGATGTTTCATATTAATAATATTAATATATTAATAATAATGGGAACCAAAGTTTCATGCTTCCAAAAGGACATAAAAAGTAGCATAAGTCTATACAGCGTTGTGTTAGAAACAGACTGCAGTTGAAGTCACTACATTTGGTTTGTAAATGATGACAAAACTTTTAATCATGGGTGAACTATACCTTTAATGTTTGATTGACACCTTTTACCTGTCAAGCACTTTGATTCACGTGCATTTTGTAATAACTGGTTTCACAGTACTGGTCTTAAATGATACTGTTTTCTTGAAATTTAGAGGCCAGTTCCATTGTTCTAATCAGTGGAATCTAAACTGTCTCTCAGCATGTATGGCGATGAGGAAAGATTATGCTTTTAGGACTGCCAAGATTAGCACTTAAGAGCCACCTTTACAGCTGTAAAAGATCTGTTGAATTTCTGTCAGTAAAAACAAGCTGCAGGACTGATTTAGCTTTGTCTGGGGTTCACAGTGGTTACAGTTGGCATGTAGTAGCAATCCTTTGATAGTCTGACATAGAAACAGGTCTGCAAACAAGAACAGAACTGGGTTTAAGCTGAGCTAAGCCCTAAATGCTGGCTATAAACTGATGTTGAAGAAAAATAGATTTTACACATTACATTCTCTAGTATGCATGACTTGTGTACAACATGTGACAGACACAGAGTTTGTTGGGTCAGTTCCCAAGTACCACAACTTAAGACCGAAGATTGTTAATGGAATTAAACAATAGCCAAAAACAGTTCTACCTGCGCAAAAAAGTGTGTGTCTGTATGTAACCACACATTGCAGGTTTAAATCTTAAGGACTTGAACATTCATTGTACTGTATGTTTGAAAATGTAAACTTTACAAAAGAGTGAAGAAAGCATTAACAGAAGATTTTTATCCCCAAAAAGTCATTGTTTTAAAATCCAGTAGAGTGTGCTTCTGTGGCAATTCAGCAGTTGTTCTTTAAACAGTCGCTAAAGAAGAAAAAAGGAGTATTTTCAAAGATGCACAGTCTTTATAAAATCTAAGGTTGTGGAGAACAGTGTTCGGCAGACATTTTGAATTGTATGTTCTTTTCTCCAAGTACACAACAGTCAATATACTGTCACAGGACACGGCCATGCGATAACCAAAGATTAATTGTAATAATAATAAGAATCAATCAATCTTAACAGTAATACTACTATGATGATGAGGATGATTATATAATAGTAGTTTATTGTTATTTCCAATATATAAAAATCAAATGTTGAGTTGAGGTTAATACTGTTAAACGTTTTCTATTCTTACCACTTGGCACATACACTCACTGCGAGATCTACTGTATCTTGTATTTTGTTGTCATTCTCAAACAGAATGATTCAAAAGAGCTAATGAATTCAGCGATACTCCTAAGCTATTTCTCTAAAAGTGAGTGCTGACTTAATCATTAATACTTTCTGGTTTGGTCCAGAGATTTGTACTGTACTTTAATTGGATGAGTAAAAACAGCAGTCATGATTTCTGTTGAGCAGACACTCCCTTCCAATAGTCCAGAATGTCATGTAGGTCCTCATCTTTGGCAAATTGTACTTTCCTCCTTAAAGCGTGACCAGCTGCTATGTACTCTTCTTCATCCCTGTGGCGCTTGCGGTGGAGTTTGAAACGTTCCCACAGGCTAAGCGATGGCCTGCAGCTGTACTCAGGGCTGGAATAGCCGCTCAGGTTATGGTACTGAGGTGAGAGCTGTGAATAGGACAGCTCACGTGGCCTTGAGCGCGTTAGTGGCTCCAAAATCGATGACTTCCGGCTTCCGGACTCTTCTATTGACTCCTCCATGTGGTGGGGTCCAGGGTAGGAGTGCCTGTGCTCACTGTACTGTCGAATTCTTTCTGCCTCAGCTCTGAGGATTGCAGCTGCTGGAGTGACTGTTATGATTCCTGACTCATCTAATGGAGATGTCTTCTCAATATACTTGGATTCTGACCTGTAGGCTCCGTCAGAACGGAAAGATCGGGGGCTACGCAAGGAACCACTCGATGATGTGCTTGCACGCTTTGGTGGAGCGTCCATACTGTGATGTCTCTGTAAGGGATGATGGTACCCTCCTTTGTACACTGGAGAAAGAAAACCAGGCTTCCCAGGTGGGTGTTCTGATATAAGAACTAACTGTGGCTCTGCTGTGGACACGGCACCAGATTTTGCAGCCTGAAATGATGAAGAATCAGATTTAAGTGCGTCAATGCAATTGTTGATAATCTGATTTACTTTGTCAACTTCCTTTGCAATGGTTGATATCTCTGCAACAGATCCCTGGCTGGTGTCCGATGGAGGAACCTTGCATTCCCTTACACTGCGGTCAGTTTGCTCTGATCTTACTTCCATGTAATTCCCTTTTGCTGTCTTTGGCGTGTCAGATATCTCTTGTATCTTATATTGGTCTGTATCACTAGCCGTTGGCAAGTATGGTATCCTTTGTACTGCTTCACCAGTGGACAAAATTTGTTTTTGTGTCAGCTGTGATATGGTCCCTTGTTCCAGCTCAGTCCCATATTTCATCTCAATCAAATTTCTTTTCATCTTTTCAAGCTTTTTGCTTTTAGGTTCATCTTGCTGTTTGCGTTTTCTCACACAGTGGAATGCTATGCCCAAAACTATGAGCATTCCAAAGAGACAACCTAGTATGGTCATAATGTAGTGAGTAGCAGTTGAGTCATTTGCAACACGTTCCTGCGAAGTACTTGGACCAGTGGAGATGGTCAGGCAGGTGTGATTGAATCTCAAGGAGTTGCGTATGGATGCCACACAGTATGTGTAGTTGGTGTGAGATTTAAGGTTTTGCAACTCAATCTCTTCTCTCTGGCTTTTCAGGTTTTGGATGTCTGTGAAGAAGCTGTTATTGTAAAGGACAAGTATGTACATTTTGCGAAAAGGATTTGGAATCTGGATTGTAATGATTGCACTTGTGTGTGTCACTTCTTTTAATTTCATTATAGGACGAGCATCTGGATCTAAAAATGTGGGACTGATGCTTATAGTTTCCTCTGGAAAAGTACCTGAAGAACAGTCATCCAGTCCACAAGGGCTTAAATCAGGCAACATTGTGGGAGTGCTCCCATCTGAAGATCCGTGAAGATACGGAGTCACGTTATCATCTGTGCAGACAGAGGATAGCGCATGGAAAGCATTTCGAAATCTTGGCATCCTGGGGTTCTGGCTCAAGAGACTGTAGCCTGAAAAGCCAGCCGGTGTGTCACATACCATGCGCTCACTTGTCCGGTTTGGGAATGCTGCAAGCCAGCGCAGAAATCCTAGTAGCTCACACGAGCAACTGAAAGGGTTTGCATACAGCTCGCATGTCGTCAGCTTTGATAGACCACGAAATGTTGCACCATCGAGTTGCTGAATCCTATTCATAGAAAGGTCGATGTTTTCAATAGCAGGACACTCCCAAAAGGCATTGGCTGTTACAGTCTCAATCAGGTTAGCTTGCAGATAGAGGTATTGTAAACGACCCAGACCTCTTAGCATTCCCTCTGTTAAGTTCCTTAGCTTGTTAAAACCAATCTGTAACACTTGGAGGTTAAATTGAGCAGAGAACGCCCCATCTTCTATGTAAGAGATGTCATTCTTTGTCAGATTTAAGTAGGTGAGATTGCTAAAGCGACTTAAAGAAGAAAAGTGGATGCTCCGGATTTTGTTCTCATTGAGTCGCAAGTCCACAATTGTGCTGTTAATATGCATTGGAATACTTTCGTATGGTGGCTGGTTCTGGCTGCAGATTGCTAACCACACAAATCCCTTTTCTCCCTCAATTAGCCAGCAATCACCCTGGACAACAGGCACCCTTGTTAGTGAAAGAAATACAAAGGCCATAGCCCAGCAAAGTAAGGCACTGGTCACCATACCTCCTCCATGTTTACTGGATCCTGACGTGTGTGCTTCAGTCATGGTTCAGCCAGATGTTTACAAAGGTGATAATGTATATCTTTATTCCACAGAAAATCGGACAAAGCTAGAAAGTAATGTAGAAATCACATGGACATTTGTTTAGTGTCTGTAACTTGTCAACTTGGAAATGGTTATTGATATTCTCTGTTCAGTGTATGTTTTTTGTGGGGGTTTTTTTACACTGGAAAGTAAGCTTCGGTTATGACCAGAGTCTTGGTTGTGTGCAATAGCTTTTCAGATTGTGTATCCAATGTGTAATCCCACACATAGCATCCCACAAGACAGAAAGGGCTTGTGTCTTCTGAATACTGCATTTCTCATCAGATGCCAGCTCATGACCAGATTTTCATATTATATCCTGGAGAAATAAGAAGAGAGAACATGATTATTGATATTTGCAAGAACTAGGTCAGGGGGATAAAGTACAAAATTGAATAAATGTGACACATTATGAAAATAAACTAGTTACCCAATGTTAATGCCAGGATGCATTACAATTAAGTTACAATTAGCGCCCACTGCTTTTGCGGTAGCTCAGTTTTTGACTAAAAAGAGTGATACCAGGAGCACAATACTGTCTAGTGGCATTTCCAAAGCTATTTTTAACAAGTCAAATTGTATTTGGCTGACATTGTTTTTGATATATAATCATTATGGCTGCTCACCTAGTGAGAGCTAAAGTTAGCATAGATCAATCACGCAGACACGCACACACGCTCTCAAAGGCCAATTACCATCTGACAGCTTAGCTCATCCTGATAACACACACACTCTCCTTAGTAGGGTTTACTTTTGCATCTATCCCACCTTATTAGCCCATGAGATGCTCTCCACTTAAGTAATGAAGGGAAACCCTTAAATAGGCTACTTTATCTTTTTAATTACAGGTGGAACCTAAATCAAACCAATGGTAAGGAAACAGGGCCACAGCGCTACGTGGTTGTTTTAGATAGTTAACATTGCCTTCAAATATTCTAAAATAATGTATTTTATAAATGTATGTTATACAAAAATAACGTAATCATTTTTAAATGTACAGTAGAACCTCTGGTTTTTGCTTGAGCAGTGGTATGTGGGCGTCTAGAATGCTAAACAATGAATTTAGTTAAATAGAAATTTCCCATCTGTTGACAAGATATCACTTCATCTGTTTGCCAGACGTTTAATTCGGTGCAAAACTGAACTATTAAAATGCATTGATATTAAAAAGTTTGTGAAGTTCTGATGCATTATAAAAAGGGCTGTTTTGGATATTTTATTTGCAGATTACAGTATGTCTACCTTAATTTTTTTGCTTCTTGTATTTATTAGTGGTTTTGATATATGCACGTTTTGTTTACCTCTTGCCTTTTATTGTGTTTGCATCAGCATGGAATGACTGATTATAGAATTGCACTGTGTATGATGTGTCAATACTCATAATGATTATTGTTGTTTTGACTAAATGAATAATTATGTTGTTGATTAATGTAGATATTGCTATTACAATGCTGAATCATGCAATATACACAATTTCATTAATATTCCTTCAGTATAGCTGTAGTTAAGTTTGATCATGCTGCTGTAAGACCCACAATACTCAGAAGTCTCTTGGAAAGAAAACAGATAATATCTCCCTTTTTTTGGTCATTTAAGCAACTTCTCTAGCTGTGCATGTATGCACTAGTCTTATTAACACACAAAGCTATTTTAAACTATAATCAAACAAATCATTGGAAATAACCATTTGAATAACTTTTTTTTTAGTTGTTCTGTGTACCACCTTGAATACCACTGGTGAGAATCACTGGGTTTCAGTAATTCCAGCGGTATTTGACATACAAATCCCTCAAAATGTATTAGGAAAGTTCTTATAAGTTCTTATACCTATTTTATGTGGATGGTCTTTACAAAAAGGATAATGCTACCTGGTTGTTTTTTGACAGGTTACAAGGCATTTATTTTAGAGGAGTTTTGTAGACAGTAGGAGAGGCGGGCAGGAGTTGAAACAGGGTGAAAGGAGGAGTGCGAATCTTTCATACTGTTCATATTGTCAAATGCACTTTCAGTTCGGTGTGGTAGGAACTACACACAGTCACAAAGTACATCGTTCACATCGGCTGCAAACAGATCACTGCTTCCGTAAGTACCTTTCTCATCAGTACAAGCTCTGCAAGCCTTTTAAATATTGATCTATTTCTTTATACTGAGTGTTCATATACTCTCACCGGTAAACACTGCCATTCTCATACAATGTGTTTCGCTTTGCAGAATGATAATACATTTACGCATGAACATACTTCCTGTATGCACACGTCAACAAACTCAAAATGGAGTCCATTACAACACGACACATTTCACAATTAAAGAGATGTTTCTCTGAAGATGATAAATATCCCATTACCACCAGTGGCTCTAAGAAGTGTTTGGGCACTTAAGCCAGGCTTAAAAATGTATATTTACTTATTATATAATAAAATACTATATCAAAACAAGTAGCATCTGTAAACAAATGATGCTAGAGTGTTTCTTAGAACTAACTTTACTTTTTTAGGCCATTTTTGCAATTATGTTTTGCCAACTTGTCAGAAACTATTATTGGATGTTTGAAGCCAGTTTACATGTCTGAGTAGGGCCACTGTAGCTGTTTATATATATATATATATATATGGATATAGATATATATGGATATAGATATATATGGATATAGATATGAATATAGATATATATGGATATAGATATATATGGATATAGATATATATGGATATAGATAGAGTTACGAACTGTGGATGGAAATAAGAATTGGGGTTTAAATGACTATTGACCTCTGTCAGACAGATTTTTATAGCGTGATGAAGTATCAAACTATGTGAAACATGTTGTGAATGTTCCAGACCTAAATGATATGGGTTTATTTCTAACTGTCAAACCATGTTTGAATCACAATGGATACGTATAACAGTGCAGTAGTCATGAAAACAAGCTTCAGGCTATAAGCTTCAGTCATTCAGCCCAACACACTTAACCTGCATGTCAAACTATTCAGAAACTTCAAAGAAAATGGCTTATTGTGTTAGTGCCCATGAACCGGGTTCGATACACTGCTGTACAGCTGCTGCTGTTCAAGAAATCCAGACTAACATTTTCTACCACATATCCAAGTGTGTGTGTGTATGTTAGACTGGAAGCATCGAGTATATCTGTGTGTTTACTCCACACAACTTGCCTGGACCTGTAGTGTAGTTGCCTGTGGCTTAAAATAACACACTTCTTTTTTATGATCAATAAACAGCTGTGTGACTTGGTGACATTAGATTAAGCCACTAGCTCTGGGCAAACATAAGAGATGCAGTTATCCCCATATACTCCCTTTATCTCTCTCTCTCTCTCTCTCTCTCTCTCTCTCTCTCTCTCTCTCTCTCTTTCAGGCAGAAATCCCAACACCTCAGGTTTCTGGGTGCAAATTGTGATATTGGATACATCAGTCTTCCAAAAGTAAACAGACTGTAAACATGTCAAGATGAATTTGAGTGATGCATCGTGATTAATGTAACATGACAATTAATTTACACACTAATACAGTGCAGCATTAATAGAGATTTAAGCAGAGTGGATAAGCGTCAATTTATATATTTTAATCTATATTTAATCTATATATAATCTATACCTATACAGTGGTCACTCAGAATGATAAAATTGCATGGCATGTGCTATTTTTGGCTACGATTAGCTGTACAGTTTTCACCAATCACATAGACTTGAACACTCCGAGATCATGGGGTGGGTTCTTATGACTTATGTAGGTAAGCAATCAACCAATGACCTGCTTGTAACCACCTAGTAATGCCCTGGCAACCACCCAGAATGCCCTAGAAACTGCTTAGCCACACCACACACACTGCTTAGTTGACACGTGGTGGAGACTTCTCCATAAGAATATAGCACCACTCACATTTTCTTTAAAAAAGGAAAGTCTAGTTAAAGCTGCAATCTTTAACTTTCTGTTTAACTTTATTTAACCTCAGCATATGTAAAGACAAGAACTTGTAGCCTGCAATTTTGTGTTTTAAACAGAGATGGCGACAGAGAGGAAAAAGTTATGCATTGCAGCTTTAAGTTTATATGGCAATTTTTACTACAGCTTTAAATGCAGGAAAAGGAGTTTTTTTTCAGAGAGCAAGACAAATGACAGGAACAAACAGCGTTTATACAACTGCTTATACAAGCACTTGGGAAATTACGATACCCCCACGCATATACATAATAACTTCCTCTGTGGGTCTTGAAATATTTGGATAAACAGTCTAGAGAATGCGTTTAAAAAATGGGCCATTGCAACTGTAATTTGTGTTTGTGTGTACTGGTTCGTCTTTGTAAAGAAAAAATATTGTGTAAAGGAACGGCTATTGTTGAGAGAGTGGGTGTTCCATGACACATAATTAAACAGGGTTCATGTAGCACAACAAACACACGGCTCACATCTGCTGAGTTCAGATGCCCTGGGGAAGTCTGGTTTTGTGTCAATCTCACTCTTTTCTTATCTGATTAAGGAAAAAGGGATAAACCGTGTAATATCCTAGTGTTGCACTGAATCTGGGAAAAGCTTTTGACAAAAAAATGGTATAGAGACCTACTTGTCCATGGGGATTGTTGCCATGGTTACTCTGCTCTTGGTGACAGGCAGCACTACCCATAGGGCTGTGATTTACACAGTTATGATTACACTGAAACTACAGATGGCACAGACCCAGCTAACATTTTAAGGTTGTAAGAACGTTTCTCTGTTGTTTCCATTAAATCTCCTCAAACTTTTTAAAATTTAGTAGCGGTTTTAAAACATTTCTAACAACCTAAGCATTCAGTTTTTAATATATAACGTTAAAACAAGTTCTGCTAATGTTAAAGAACTTTTGATAACTTTGAGAGAACTTCTAGAGAACGTTCTCTGTTAGCTGGGGAACAGCTTATCTAGTGTATGCCACAAGTTGTGTATAGTCATGGTTGGGCATCTGGAATGTAAGAAGCTTGTGCTGATAAGAACTGAGTTGGTGAGGAACTGATTTGTTAAATAATGGTGTCATTCTTTTGCATTAGTTGTGTCAGGACTTCAGGGCAAGTGTCATGATCTGCTTGACCTCCGTGTGAAAACGTTGCAGATAGAATCGCAAATTATTTTTGTGAGATTTCCAGGTAGCAAAAAGCAGGATATAAATGTAGTGGTGTCAAATGGCAATGGAAACACGTTTTTTGTTTTATTATACTGTATGTCTTTGTGTCTTTCACCTAGACTGGAATGATCTTAAAAGCAGTGGGACATATTTTCAAAACGTATCAGCAGCATTACTACTGGTAAAAGTTTTAAATAAAATAATTTGTTTGTTAAATTTACACCATAATATGTGTCACAATATAACAATATATTTTTCAAATATGTACTTTTCTGTGTCTTTAATTTATTTACTGACAAATGACCAATTTGGAAAATCTGTCCCTGAGATATAGGCAGGTGTTGAAGTAATAGTATATACCATTTATGAGATAAAGTTTTCTTCTGGATTCTCGTGCATATCCAACAGAAAATAAACATGCAGTGTACTGTATGTCTTAACAACAGCAGAGTTCATGGAGGCCACACATATTACTGCAGCTCCAGGACAGGCAAATCCTCAGGGTTCGACTAAAGCACTTGAATTTCGTTTTCTTTTAGAAGCAGTATTTTGAAGTTTAAGCACATAAGTCTCAGGGAGGTTTCCCACGACTCTGACTCCTGTTTCAATACAGATATGCTGCATTATGTCAGGAAACACGTTTTTTGTGGTATAGCCTACAGCCTACTGCATATGCGTATTGTATGTAAGTTATGTTAGAGAATAAACAATTATCCATGACAAGTAATGGCACCACCAGTGTATTAAAATGCCTGTGGGACAAGCTTAGTGCTTCCACTCTGACGACAGAGATTCCCTGATGATGGGAAACAATAAAGAAAAAGTGAATCAAACTTTCTTATTGGCATTTACTACTTGAATGTTGGTTTTAATTAGACTATGGCTAGAACTAGTAGGTCTTGAAATCTTAATAAACATGCTGTAGATCTCTGTATGAATTTTGAATGAATTGGATGAATTTCGTTCATTATATCTGTTTAATTGTGTTGCTCTATGCTTTCATCTGTACGCCGTGTGTATGCGTTCATACTAGAAGATTAGAAGGCACATTGGCTCAGAAAAAGTGTCACGCCTTTTCACTGCCAACATCGAGAAAGCTGCATAAATTTGCACGTCTTTCCACAGTGTGGAGCTATTTTTGAACTTGGCAGCCACTGATAGAAAGTTTATCCTGGAACAAGAGTAAAGAAAAGCAATGACACAAAAAGGGCAGATTGTTCAAGAGAAGACGAATATTCCCTAATGTGATCATCAAAGATTTCCTCTGCACCCCACTGGAGGGCCGAAACATCCTGGCCAAAAAACATTAAAAATGAAGTTATCCTTAACAAATCCCAAACTTAACTCAAACTTTTTGCGTTCCATTTGGTAAATTTTTTAAACTGAATTTCTCAAAGATTTTTAAACTTAAATTATTGTAAGTGTTGTGAGAATGCTGTAACATCTACATACTACTTAAAAGGAAATCATATTTCCTCGTCAATATGAACTTGTCTAATGATTTTAGACAATGTTTTGTTGATAAGTAAACCATATAGTTACCTAATGACCATTTTTAAACGGACCACATCATAATGTTTTCACTGTCTAGCGAAAAAAGAGCATTTATAAAACGTAAGTCTTATGCAACTTTGTGATTTCACAAGAGAAATAAGTCAATAGAAGTCTATTTAGTGATCAGAAACTTCCCCGGCAAGTTAAAGTGCGGCAATAAGAGAAAGCAGGACAGAAAGCAGAACAGATATTATCTTTTGGCAGACTTGATAATATGATAATATGTGGGAAAGTGGCCAGACCTTGTTGTGCTGTTCTTGGCTGAGTTTAGCACCTGCTTCTCTCTGGACATCTTTCTGAAGGAATCCAGGATTAATTTCCCTGAGATCCCAAATCAGTTTAGCCTGATCTTAGCCTGAGTGGCACATTTCAGTGCAGATTGTTTTGTGAACCATCATGATGTGATGTTGTCTTTGCACCGGGCTGTTACTGAACCATGGAGGAGTTCAAAATTACATTAGATACTACAGGAAACACACACCGGTGCTACAGAACGCTGCACTTAGCGCTGTTTCATTTCACATGCAGTGGGAGTATTTTTAAGGTGCAGCAAAAACTTTATTGCTGAGGATCAATAAAATAAATGTTGGCATAAAATGGGAAAATAATGCTTAGTTAAAAATGTATGATATGACCCCCATAAATAATATTTATTTGCTTTCTGTAACATCCAAACCTGAATTCAAGGAAACTTGTTTGTGTGTGACTAATGTGCAATGCATCATTTATGTATACATTTGCATTAATTAGCACAGAAGATGTAATATGTTTACAAGCAGATTTTTTACAACACGTTTACAATGCATAAAGACAGATATTGTGTAAATTGTGCTGGTGGTGATAACGTAACATGTTCTGCCCTGTAGATTATTACCCATATCAATCAGAATGCAATAAAACAGGATTTCTGTGTGTTTGTGTATTGGTGTGCAAGCGTGTGTGCTTGGGCATGTAAAATTGGCCCTGGGAAATTTTGATGCTTAATAACATTCCTTCACACTTCAGAAATCTGTTTAGTTGCTGCTGCATAAATAAGATCCACTTTACATATCCTGAATACAGGCAAAACTAATACTGCAAATTATTACATTTTCCAAACATCACACTACAGTTGGTAAAGAAGCAACTACAAACGGGTAACTAACTTGCTTGAGGTGTTAACCTGCACATCTAATCTTACAATTAGGTTGGCAGGGTAATTTGATGCATGTTTGAAGAATATTTGAAGAAAACGTGATGCCTGCCCGTGCAAAGATTTTCACTAAGATGCTACAGTGTGCGTGGTTGCCAGGGTGTTGCTATGCAGTTGCTTGAGCGTTCTATATGATCCTTGGGGCATTGCTACAGTTTTTCTGCAGCTTAAGGGAGCCTCATCCAAGCAGTGTTGAGAGTTTTCTAACGCACAGTTGTGTAAAGGATGAAGTAAAGTTTCTTTGTATGCCGGTGCTGTTTGGATTCCCTGCTGACTACCTCTCAGCTGGACCTCACATTGATGGCAGCTCTCCTCACCAGCCTCTAATTAAAGCAGAATACATTACTCCTAATGAGTGAGAAAGCCAGCTAGTGTGCATATCTTCTGTAGAGAAGCCCATGGAGACTTTAGACTGAGAGAGTATAGATTAAAAGTTTCTGCGTGTTTGACTTATAGAGCTCTTTAAAGGATGCTGTCATTGAGCGTAATCACGACAGTGTATCAGTGTTTGAATAGGATAATCTATTGGGAAGGCTTCAATAGAGGTACAGAGCAAAATCGTGTTAGCATGCAGGAGATAGAAGTGTAGCACAGCTTACTGCTGAATGTTTTGGCAGTGCGTGCATATTTACTGATGGATATGAGAGCGTGATGTAATTTGGATTTTGTGTAAACCTCAATCGTTGTTACAAGCTGACTGTTTTTCTTACCACATCTGCTGTCTGCTTGGTACCTCATATCCAGGCCCAGATGCTAATGGAATCTGTTTTCTTTTTTACATTTTTGCGCTGATTTTTGGGGTAAATGTGAAATTCTGCAGAACAGATTTAAATATGGAAAAATGTGTAAAATGGAGTAAAGAGTGCTGTGCAATGAGTTGTGAGTGCCCATATGACAGAACATTTTAAGAACATTGGCTAATTGGCTAAAGTTTCTCAAAGTTATCCAAAAATGTACTTGCAGTAACTTCTGCTTCTTTTAATGTTATATATATAATTTCCACCAAAACCGTTATTCTTAAGCTGTTCTAAAAACTAAAACAATTTAAGGTTTGAATAAAATTCTTATAACCAAACAATAATGTTGATTTTGGACATTCTGAACGTTCCTAGAACTTTCAAAATGGCATTTTTTTTGTTACTCTAAAACTGCTATTGAAACGTTCTTACAACATTGTTAGCTAAAAGCTCATTACCTTTAAATTCTTTA
This sequence comes from Ambastaia sidthimunki, assembly GCA_036877625.1. Lineage (NCBI taxonomy): Eukaryota > Metazoa > Chordata > Actinopteri > Cypriniformes > Botiidae > Ambastaia > Ambastaia sidthimunki. Next base: position 66,472 of record JAZGTK010000370.1, read on the forward strand.
TTTTTTGTTTTGTTTTTCACAGATAAAGTGGGACAGAATTGTAAAAACGATGCGTCTAACACTTTAGAGATCACGTACTGTTTCAACGCCCGGCAGCCGCGTCTGCATCGTGGTGTTTCGCACACGCAGGCGTCTCTTGTATTTTCATTAGATTTAAAGTTCTCATTTTAACTGCTCCAGTGACAAATGTTCACAGCAAACACTTTTAGTATGATGGAGGAACATCTAGAGCATTGAAAAGAAGAAGAGAAGTGGTTTATTATGCTCAGCTTCCTGGTGAACCTTAAACCCATTCATCAGTGTTATGTGTGCTGTGAGATCCACCCTGTGTGAAACCACTGTAAAATTGTGCCATTAGGGGCAAGAACTACACATGGATTAAAAGAGAAAAAAGTTCTCAGTTTAAGAATTACTCTAAGAGCTTCCTTTCAGATATCTACTTCCTCTTTGCCTATTTCACTTTGCCATTTCTAAAGCAAATGAGAAAACAGAACCTCCTCTCTTTATATACATACTGCACTCTTCACGAGTAGTGTTCAAAACAGGGCCTGAAAGCTTTTAATCAACACATGTTGATTCACTTGAACTTGAACTTGAACATGTTCAGTGAATGAAGGTGCGTAGCCTTCAGAAAACATGGATCCTCAACATAGAGAGATCGAACTAAATAATATGTTTTTCTGTTTGTGTTTTCATGTTTTATATGAGGTTTGCATTTTCAAATAGTATATGTCTAAATATTTTAAACCACTGATTTTTGTAACAGTAAACATTAAATAAACATCAGTGCTAAACAGACATAATATATACGTTTAAAAAAAATAACAAAAAACTGTGTGTAACAGGGTTGATTTAGCTTAACTAAGCTATCATTTAGTAGGGGTAAGTGTCAAATATTATTAAACGTCTTTTTAAAATCATGCAGTAACAGGGTTGTGCACATAATGTGAGACAGTGCTAAATATAATAGTTTTGGTAATCCTGTTGCTTCTATTGCTTTAAAGTCTTCTGTAGCGTTAAAGAAAATTGAATGATGTTCATGGAAAATTACATAATGGTGTAAAACCTGCAAACACACAATGTTTGAGAAACACTTTTAGTTTGCTGAACACCAGCTCAGGACACAGATGGTGAACACCCCCCACCCCCCTCCTTTTCTCCAGGGTCTGCAGAACTCCTGACACCTGCTCATCATGATCTCCATTAAACTGTTCAGCATCAGCAGCCAGATAAAGGATGAGAGGGTAAGTGGAGATGAAGGTTTGTGCAGAGGGGAAACAGAACAGATGAGGGTTCTGTAAAAGCTCTCTCTCCCTCTCTGTTACTCTCTCTCTCTGTTACTCTCTCTCTCTGTTACTCTCTCTCTCTGTTATTCTTGCTCTCTCTCTCTCTGTTACTCTTGCTCTCTCTCTCTCTGTTACTCTTGCTCTCTCTCTCTCTGTTACTCTTGCTCTCTCTCTCTCTGTTACTCTTGCTCTCTCTCTCTCTGTTACTCTCTCTCTCTCTCTCTCTGTTACTCTCTTGTCTCTCGACACTATTATTTCTTTTTAAACCTACCTGGATCTGCTCAAAGCAGCTGGGTTCTTAATATTTATTGTTATAGTACTCTGGTCTGGGCAGAGACCTCGTGTGTTTAACCTCTGTATTAGTCTCAAAGCGATACTGCCTATCCTAATGCCTCTGTCTGTGCTGTACTCACGACCTCACTGTTGCAAGACGTGCTGGCGAGAGAGAAAGCTTTTTAACACCGCGACGACATAATTAAGGCAAACAGAAAAGAAGTGAGCTAAATAGATCAGGAGAGATACAGTCGGTTGGGCAGTGCTCAATACTGCCAGCGTGATCTGGTAGGAAAGGTACTGAGGCAGGAAATAAGCTTGGTTTAATATTTCTTTCTCCTCCCACACTGAGGCCTTCGTCTTTGACCCTGCCTTCAGGTCTCAGACTCTGTCTCACAAATCATCATCTCTAAGAAAAGCCTGAATATCTTTGGCACTCACATCTCATAATCAGATACATACGCTGTATATCTGGTGAATACTCAAGTGATAAGGTGGGACCCAAAGCACTGACGCTAGAGGGAAACGCAAGAATGCTAACATGTACACACAGCGCATGGACAAAAGTCAAGTAGTCATTTTACCAGACCAAGTGTGAGGGTTATAGCCTAGCACAGCCAGATCTTTGACCAAACCCAAAGTCTGGTCCATATGGCCAAGAACCAGCTACTTAGAATGGAAGAGACTATCTGACCAACTAGATTTTGCTGTACTTTTTATATTTTGTTTAGGAAAAGGTTTATACAAAGTAGATTACACCACAATAATAGACAGATCTGTCCAAATGCAACTGGTAGGGTCTGATGTCAAAGTAAAATACTGGAAGTGATGTCACCTGGAATATGTTGATGTATGTACAGTTTGTGGTGGGCCAGGTCTGTTATACAATTGTGGACCCACAGAGCAGCTAATGGTCTGGTAACAGTAGTTTTCATTGTTTATTAATGCAGTGTCAAAACAGACATCATACATAGAGTACAAAAACACGGCACATTATTTTAAATTCTTCATAAGTGTTTAAACGACACAAGGATGAGTAAATGATAACAAAATTGTCATTTTAAGAAGAATTGTCTCTTTAAACTCTGCACATATAAAAGCATTAGATGTGATGGATGTGTTTTATATCTCCTCTGGATCTGGTTAGACGTTGGGACAAAACCAAAGCAGAGACGCAACCATCTATCACCAGCTGTTTCTCCTCATAGTGGATCTGTGGTGATACGAGCAACTGCACCGTTGCATAACAAGAAACTCTAAGTAACATGTAAGACCTTCTGACGCCAGTTTTTAAGAGGAGCTTCTGATAGAGTGTGTTTACTTTTCAATGGAGAGAACTGACAGGCATACTGTACACTGCTTGGTTTCTATTAGCTGTGCTAAAGGAGGGATTATGTTGTCTTGGGGGAGTCAAAGCTTTTGTAAATGAATGAATTCTGAACCTCTAAATCCTATTAAATGCACACGGAGGTGAGAGAACACAGAACCACAGCTTAACCTTAAGACTGACAGATGCACAATGGTGCTTTATTGCATCTCTCTTTCCTGCGCTACACAAACACACCCAAACAGCTATAATTCCACTTTAATAATATGAATGGTCAGGGTTTGGTGCCTTTGTAAACCTCCAATATTTGTTTTGCTGTCAATGTGAGTAAATCTCTGCCTTTTAGTCCTGAATGAGTTTTATATAGATTTCAGAGATTGTATTTCTTGAAAAAACACATTTCATAAAATGTCCCTGTTCAGCTATCTTACACACAAAATGTATTTTCATTGTTGGTTTTTGTCATTATAATAATATTACCATAGTACCATGTTATTCTTGGAGTGCCATTTACATAACATGCTAAACGAATATGGTAATCATACAGTGCAAGTATAGTGTTATATATATACGTATCTGCATCCCCAAACGATTATTTTTAAGCTGTTTGGGAAACATCCAGTATTTATTGGGAAAAGTGCTACAGAAAATAATAAATTGAAAAATGTAAACTGTTATCGTTACCACTAATTTCTTGTTGCTATACGTGATATTTCTTTAAATTACACCTTACAGTATATTACCAATATTTTATATACTGCAGCATGAACTTCTTGGTATTCTGCATGTCCCCCTTTTGCTTTATGACAACATGCAAGAATTTGTGCAAAGTCAGATAATTCATATTATGTGGGACTAATTTTTCTATTTTGTATCGAATTTGTGTATTTGATTAACAATCTAGAAGTGCAGAATTCTGTGTATTTCTTTTTACTTTATTGCTTTGGCCTCATTTTAAATGTTGAAAATCCTAAAACGGTCTTTGTTGCCAGGTTTAGATTCTGAATCTCAGATTTTCAATCTGCACGTAGATTTTTGGACCCGTTGCACATTTCTCATGCATATTCATGAGCTTTCATGTGCGTTTATTCAAGTGAAAAGAATAACCATGAAAAGAAATGAGATTTCTGGCTTTGTTTCGCTGTCTGTCCATTTGTCTTTTCCAACCGCAAAATGAATCCGCTGCTCTGTCAGAAAAAATAAAACAAAATAAACTCTGAGGTCTGGAGGAGGAGAACGAGGCTGGTTGGAGGGGAACGGGGAGAGAAATGGATGAAGATCTCCATTAGTCAAGGGCCGAGAGTGTGTCGGAAAGGCCCATGAATCTCAATCTAACGTTATTCTGCGGGGACCGGGAAGGAGCCGACCCACAAGGTCGTTTGAGATCGAGTGACGCAACAATTACACGGGCCTGCAGGGGCAATTGTGATTGGCCGTCTTGTTCCTTGATCAAATAACACCAGTCTGGCAGGGTGATTATGATTGGTCATTTCCCTTCTTGATCAAAGGCTAGAAAATTATTATAGTGTTATAATCTATTTGCTTTTAATTCTTACTAGCTTTGACAGACTGAAGTGCGTATGATTTACTCTGGTGTAGGTGTCAGCATTCTCTGTGTATGTCAGCTGAGACACCAGTGAGAATTTTCCTGTGTTGTACGGGTACGTTACACATTTTTCTTGTTGATTGTGTGTACATATAATTTCCTTCATGAACAGCTGCCTGGCTGGATAAATGCCAGAGAGGGTTTCCACTGTGTTTTCTCAGTAGCTGTTAACAATCTAATGCAGGCAGATTCTTTCATTGTAGTTTAACACTTCTTTTTTCTCATCGTTAAAATGGAAATATTTCAGATTCACCTGCTCAACCAACGTCTGAAAAACTGAGGACAATTTTCTAAATACCAAAGTCTCTAAATCCTAAAGTCAGAAAATTTGGTAATCCTGGCATTTGTTAGGAGCATCCGAGGAGAAATATTGCAACATTTTACCCCCCCCCAGGTAAATTTTACTATTAGCATTCTGTGTTTGATTCTTCCTGAAGATTTAATAGATTCCTCATCTTTTGTCTTAGCCTATTGACTTGCAAAACTGCAGTTTGTTTGGCTTTATATGATTTTATAAATTGGTCCTCTGTTTTTTGCAGCGTCACAGACGTTTTAACAAATTATCTTTGCACCACTCGATTTTCAGAAGCAGAATAAACTGAGCTTTAGGCCGCTTTTCAAATGGCATTTTGAACGCTAGAGGTGTACAATTTAGCTGTAGTGGACAATCCATCACTGTGGAGTGTTTGCACAAGCCTGTGTCTGTCTGGACTGTGTCGTAAATGCGGCCTGTGTCAGAACATTCTGTACAGAATCAAAGCTTAAAGACAGCACAGTTCAGAGGTGCAGAGGGAACACTAAAAATCAGACCATTTCGTTTTGACCCACAGTTGCTCAACATTAACGGTAATGTGTTTGTTTAGAATTAGTTTGTGTAGTGTTCTGCAAATGCTAATGTAGCCTATTTGTGTATATTTGTCCACCTTCTAGTCTTTACAAAAAGAAACATTTGCTTGGTCTACGATGAGATAAAATAAGTATCTTTTTCACACCCTGTTTATTATTGTATATTTCCTTTGGCCATTATCTTTCAAACAAGTCCCTTATGATTAGACAGTAACTAAATTCTAACCCATGCTTTTGCTCATAAGCATGTTGAATATTCTACCTTTGCAGCTGGAAAGATTTGATTGGTGCTCCTGTTTTCCCAAGCGTCCAATCAGAAGTCACAGAACCTGCAAACATACAAATAAAAGAACCAACATAAATTTGAGCCATTGTTTGTGCACTTTCACATGCTGCGTTTACTCTTTATTGTGTTGAATCACATACACAACATTAAATTCAGCAGTGGCTGCACAAACACTGGAATGAAACAGAATATCTTTAAAACCTCCTCCACAATCATCAGGTTTAGACGTAGCTGAACTTTTACAGGAAGTTCATGGGGAATATTTGGCAGCGTTCTATCTTAACATTCCAGTATCCTGTTCCATGCAACAACATGGAACAGGATACAATGTTTTCTAAGGACTGAAGCAATGCGACACTGTTTTTAAAATCACCATAATGTTGTAGAATACAGTAATGATTGACTTTACAGTTGCCCCAACATCTAAAAAATAGTGATGGGCAGTAATTCATGTATTATTCATTTTTGAGAGGGAAAAACTCAATCGCTTCCATCCACCCATCTGTCTGGCTCACACAGAGAACCTGCTGTTCCTGATGTCTGCTTTATTAAGTCACACTGACCCAGGATTGAGAGGCCTCTGAGGGATATGCCCTGTGGCAATCCCTCTCTCATTCTGTCCAGAACTTGACACCTTCATATAGTCAAACACACACTGTACACACACACACACAACATAAGCATCACCACGAGACATCAGATATATGTCATGGCAACCACTGAACATATTACAGTCACACTTTTCTGACAGAATTGCACAAGAAAGAATTGTTTTTCTTTCTCAGCATACAGTACCTCTGCAAATGTGCAGAAGTTTTACATTTGCTGTAGAAAAGGTGATTGGCTGTTCCAGAAACTGGGAGGTTGCCAGAGTGTTGCTATGCAGTAGCTAAATCTTTCTTTCTTTTTTCTTTCCTTCCTCTCTTCCTTCCTTCCTTCCTTCCTTCCTTCTCAGCATACTGTACATCTGTAAATGTGCTGGATTTGCTATAGAAAAGGTGATTGGTTGTTCCAGAAACTGGGTGGTTGCCAGAGTGTTGCCATGCGATAGCTAAGATTTTCTCTAGCGTTTGTGCACTGACATGGTTAAAGATGTTTGTTTACTGCCCCACGTCAAAAGAACTCAGCTCTGTGTTCTCTGTGATATTCTAGCCCCTATAGCTTGGGTCTCTCTTGCAATGTCAGTTTATAGGATTTTTTCATCTGTTTTTCATCCGCCAGGCCAAAATCTCTGGTTTGATTGGTTAGAAAAATAACAGAACAACACCTGTACTTAATAATGCATAAGATTTGAGGCATCAATCATACATACGTTTGGTCCGAATGCAGTGATGGACTTCCTACTTGCCTGTCAAAGTATTTTTGTGTTAGAAGAGACGTGGCTTTGTATAGCGCTCTGAAAGAAGGTCAAAATCTTATGCTTTAAAAACTAGCTTGCTATTGCTAGCCTCTCTAAAATTGTCTACCCTACCTTTAAACACACTGTGTGAAAGTATGTCAATGCATGAATTTATCCACCTATCCATCTACATAAAACCGGTTATTGAGGTGTCAGATTTACATCAGTCATATTGTGAGTCTCTCTCCTCTTACTCCTCGCTATTCAATAACTGTGTTCGTCTGTCCTTTTAACTGGTGTTAATTAAATGAATGGAGTAATCATGGAAAGGTGTCTTTCAGTGCAATTAACTTGACATACTGTGGTACATTAGTGCCATCTTTGCAGTGACCTTATACAGCGTAGATAAAGTTTTTCAAATTAATCGCCAGGTTAATGAGTTCATTTGCCATCCAGCAAATGATTTTCCAGAGTGCTAACAGAAGGTTAGCGTATGTGTGTTTTACTGGAAAGGTTTTACCCCCGTGTTCACGTTCTTTACACATGAGGACAGATCACAAACCAATTAAACTCCAGCTAACAAGCAGATTTAAAGCTGCCATCCGTAACGCTTTTTGAAAAAAATTAACAAAAATCAGTTATCAACCAAGTACATGTAACATGACAGATCAGTGTTCAAAATGGTCTTCGTACCTCCTTATTCCGATTCTCACTGATACGTTTATAATTTTTAATTTGAATGGTCAGATCAGATTTCTCAGGAAATGTCAGTTTGACTTCAACAAGCATTTTTAAGATGGTCTGATCTGACAGCTTAAATTATAAATCATTATAAACTGACTGAACACTAATCTGTAAGTACTTGCTTTCCATAACTGATTTGTGTTTTGTTTTTTAACCTTAAAAGTTTTGGACTGGAGCTTTAGGAAAATAACTACAAGCATCTTGCAATTTTATATTTTGAACAGAGGTGGCAGTACAGAGGCAAAGGTTACGGATTGAAGCTTTAATGCGCCTTGTTGTAGCTGAAGGCTGGAAAGGGGAAGGAAGAATAGGAAATAACAGGAAATAGAAGCACCTGGCAATGACAGCAGTGATAAGAGGTTGTGCATCAACAATTAACCAATACAGTACAGCATGTTACAATAAAAAACATTAAATAAAAATACAGTACAATAAAAAACAGTATGTGTGCATCTACACGTTTGCAGCTGTATAGAGTTTGTATGTGCTGCTTTCTAAATTCTGGCACCTACAATCTCTCACACACAAACTCATATGTATTCGCCTTTTGGCCATTCCATTGCAGTGACCCAGAAAAGCAGAAAATTGCAACAGTGGAGGCAGGAATCATCAAACCCATTTCAGTGACCCAGCAGCCTGCGAGGAAAGCACACGTTTGGTCCAACATTTGTTCTAATTGTGCAAAAAATGTGCGAATGCTTCTTTTCAAAAGCGTATGTGTTTGTTTGGGTTTAGAGTGTTCTGCAATTTCTTTCAAGCACCTCTTGGTTGCATCACCTGTTTCGGAAATCAATGGGTGAGAAACTCAATGGTTGTGTATTTATGTATGCATTTGTATTCCAGTCACAACAGCATGAAACAGATATTCGGCACAGCAGGCCTCACGCTGGAACAAGATGAGATACTACAGCCAGAGAATCCAGTGGACGGCAGGAGAGCAGTTGAGTGCAGATCACAGGCTACATTGTGGTGCATACAGACACACCCTAACTGCTAATGTTCATGTAGAAGAGGGCTGTCCCAGCTGCCTGTGTACAGTAACTACTGGTAATGGAGTTATAGATTAGTATAACCTTACATTGTACATGCATAGTAATGTAAATTTTATTTACTTTTTGCATTTCATGTTGTCCTCGTAACCTGCATATGCAAGTGTGTGTGTGTGTGTATGTGTGTGTATGTGTGTGTATGTGTGTGTATGTATGTGTATGTATGTGTATGTATATGTGTGTGTGTGTGTGTGTGTGTGTGTGTGTGTGTGTGTGTGTTAAGCAACAAAAGTAGTAAAACCTGACAAATCAGAGCATAACTTCTTTTGGGGGACATAGTAATAATCTGACTAGTTATTATTGTAAAGTAAACTTTTGCCACTGATGCTCTGTCCAAAGATTGATTTTGTATTTGTCAAAACTTTTTATAGTACTAAGTCAAAAAATACGCGAAGGATAGCTTTTAATTCTCATTTGTGATTTCTATTTTATTCGCAAAACAAGATGCGTCCTTGTTAACTTTTATGCAGAAATCAGCCCATTCAAGCTGGCACCAAAACAACATTTTATGATGACAGTGCTGTGGTAAATAACATGTGCAGATGTATCAGATCTCTGGAATACACAAAGACAGCATCATCCACTCGCCCCCAAACCAATTTTACGCCATTTGGAGGCCTCCACACAGCAGCAGAATTTTAATCAACTGAGGTTACCTCAGATCACGCTGGTCTAATTGATAGCTGGGGATGCCAGCTGCATTTCAAGCTTAGCAGGTGATGGTATCACATCTCCAGAAATGGGTGATACCTCGTTATTTCAGGATATTAGTTAGAGACAGAAGTAGAGAAACGAGATTAACAGGAAATGCAGAATTCATGACAGCTTGCGAAGGGTCCTCCCAAAGTGAATTAAGAATAATATATACGTACGCTGCAAAAACTTTCTCTATCTTTGTATTTTTTTCCAGTAAAAATATCTCATCAAGATGCATTTAAGAAGCAAAATTGTGTTTAGACTTGTTTTCAGAAAGTAATAGATTTGGGTTCTTTTTATATATAGTAACATAATATATCAGATATATATACAGACAATATATCAGTTCAGAAAAAGGTATTTACATGTATGCATTAGGGAGATATGGTGACCATCACAATATGCAATTATATACACAGTTAAAGTCCATTGCAGCATTGGAAAATCCTAAAAGCACACGCTTTACCCTCATATTATTAAAATATGCTTCATATTAATATAAATGTTTTTCTGTCCACCCGGTTTCTAATTGTTCTCGTGTTGCTTTAAAACTTCTGAAATAGTTACTAATCGGTTTTCTCGTCCTAAGTTTTAAAGTAATTGCGGCACGCACGGTGTGATTAATACTGTATTTGTCCGCATTAAACGAATAAACCTGCAGTGGTGTGAGCATTAAACTTGGCATGCGTGCTTTTCAAACCAGAAATGTTATTCGCTTAAAATTTCATTCAGAAGTTGAACGAATGCATTTCAGATGCACAGGCAAATATTTGATATTATTACACTAGCGCCGCTTTCATTAGACACACCCGTAACTTTCACAACCGCGTCCTGTACAGTTAATATCAGTGAAGTTTAACCGAGAGGAGTGGCCACAGCATTTTCTCATAGACAAAAACATCAATATACGCGTTTAAAAACGGTCAAAATCTGAAATAATCGCGGCAGCTGAACGCATGTTTTACTTCATATGTTATTTCAGTATTTATATTAGCGCTGGTGCTTTAATCTGGGATATCGCGTCGCCGGTGAGTATTAGACACTGTTAACATTAGACAATGTTCGCTACAATGATACAGTTACTTTAAATTACGCGGGTAACAACTACTGTACAGAGTTATACAACAGAAGCAAACTGATGATCGAGTGTGTAGAACAAGTGAAAGAAAGTCCTAAAAGATCCTGTTGCATGAAACATATCTCTGTATTTTCCAGCTTCTGTGCATTAAACTTCCCTTAATACGCTATAGAGGTTTACAATGTTTGTAACTTTACTTAGTGCTTAGTTGTTATATTTTTAACTGATAAGTTATGAGTTATAAGTTGTGTTGCCCATCTGTAGTTCTGTATTTTTCAGGAACAGAATTAGATTTGAATTATAATAGCTAAGTGATTTCCTACAGCTTATGTAATTCATAAAAATGGAGTTGAAGGTGTGTGTGTGTGTCTCCACTGTTGCTCCAACTTTTAATGCACTTTGCAAATATTTTTGGGACCGTGAGTGTGACTCCTTTCATAAAAAGTTGTGAAGTGACTCCTTTCATAAAACTGTCAAAAATGTCCTTTCTGACCCTTCTTATGGAGATAACATGCAGAGACTCTGTAATTAGGCTGATATTGGGTCATGTCCACCAGACATGCATTATGCATAATAACAGGAAAATTGCTCATAACACAGTCGCACATTAAAAACCTGTCTGAAAATGTTTGTCTCCTTATAAGTATCAGTGCTAATGAATACTAATACTAATGCTGAAAGAAAATGAGAAACAATCTAGATAAACTAGTTAGAAGACTACATGGACAACTAGTTAACTGATCATGACTATTTGTGCCAGAGCAGAACAGCCCATTTCCCTAATGTTTCCTCATCTTTTAGTAACAAAACGTTAAGAATGTTATTTTGAATGTTCTAGGAATGTTGTATTAGCTATTCAAACTTTAGTCCTGTAACATTTTTAAAACTTTCCACAAACAACTTAAGTATAATGTTTTTGGTATGATACATAATGTAAAAAATGTTCTACTAATGTTATTGCAAGAATGTTTTTTAAAAGCTTTGAAAGAAATTTTAGAAAACGTTTAGATAATATTAGCCAATGTTTTTATAACATTCCCGGTTAGCTGGGATGTGATCTGATTCAGCTGGGCAGAGAGTCTCTGATTTCAGACCTCATGTATCACTTTACATTAAAGCTGTTCTTAGCTGGCAAAGTTTAAACCGTTTTGGTATAATAATTATGTTATGTGAGTATGTGGTTCTTTTGTGTTGTCAGGGCGCTTTAGCTGTAAAGTGATTATACAGTATTCGCTTTTGACCATCTCCAAATGTGGTTTAAATGATCAGATCACTATGTATCAGCAAAACACATTGGACAGTTTCCACCTGTGAAATTATTGATGTCACTTCTGATTGGATGACCCAAGACTTCCATACCATTTGTAATTTGGCCCTTTCTCTGCTTCCAAAGAATGTGAAAGAGTTTTTGTTTGAAGTCAATTTTTCAATTGTTTTGCCATGTAATCGTCTTGTCTGCCTCTTGTTGCGGAGGAAACCGTGAATTTGAGTGTGCATTCAATTTCATAGTGCAGATTTGTCAGTTAACAGCAGAGAAATGGACCATATGCACCTATTTCCAGGTAATAGCCAGATCAGTCACTTTTACATTGATTCATTTTGCAGACACTTTTATCCGAGGCGATTTACAAATGAGGGATGCTACAACATAAGCGTCACTTTAACGGTGTTTTAGAACCGTATTGAGATGTTCCACAGCCTGTGGAATCTTTCCAATGCGATTTGTTCGGTTTGTGGATCTGACTGTTTAATCTGGTCACAGATGTTCCAAGGAGCGTTCCAAGGTTTTCAATATTTTTTTACTTCTAAATTTGTTTTTAATTGCCTTTCCTGCTGTAAGAGTTTTAAATTACATCACTTGTAAATCATGTGGCACACAAAGCTTGTTTCTCACTCACTCTGTATGTAAGCAGTTCTACTTTATTGACTTTTGGCATCCATGTTTTCGTTTGCTTTTGTTTGCAGACTTTATTGCACAATATATTGAACTCATGCTACTGGCTGTTGTTTATTCAGTACTTGCCACCTGGATTTATGTTTGAGATCATAATGAAAGTGAATCAATTCTGCATATTACTTTTTATTTGAGTAAAAACACCTAAATGCACGTTTGTATAGAGCCAGCTGACCATTTCAGGCTGTAATAATGTTTTCCCAACGTTTCCATTAAGTACCAAAAATGTTATTAACATTGCTTTGAATATTCTAGAAACGTTCAAAAGTCCAGTTTTTTAGACATTATTGCATGGTTAAAAGAACGTTATTCAGACATTTCTTAAACCATGTTTTTTTTTAAACTTAAGAGTAACATTTTGGTATATATGTAACATTAAAAAAAGTTCTGTTAACGCAACTGCAAGAACTTTGAGATAATATTTAGAGAACATTCGCCAACGTACAGAGAATGTTCCCTGTTAGCTGGGTGTACTATTCAGGTGAAATGTTAATGTTAGCACATTAACTTGACCTCTGCAGCTAAATGCTTCTTTTGCCACTTGCACCTAAAGAAAGAAGTTTCCTTTCACTCACAGACTCTAATATAAATGTCTAGTGGTGATTGAGACTGAAGGAGAGTAAAGCTGTACTCCACCTCATTGCTCTTCAAAGACTGACCTCTAATGATTTTGTAATCTACAAATCCATGGGTAAGATTTTTTTTTTGTATATATTGCATTTATAACATTATATAGAGCAAAATGACAATAGCTCTTACTGTTGCCAGACATATTTGAATGTCACGTGTCTCTCTTTTGAATGTTTCCTACAGTGAAAGAGCAGAAAAATAAGATGTAATCTTAAAGTAAATGCACAAAGACTAATACTATAACTATGTAACTTTTCATTGGCTGAAGCAAATATCTGCATTGGATCAGGGGTTACTGGGTGTTCTAGTTTTTGACCCACTGAAAATGTACATATAGAGGAGGTTTATTCTTGTGAAAAAGATGATGAAATTTTCTTTGGCTGGTTTAAATGCAGTCTAAAAGCAGGTCAAAAATTGGGTCTGGTCACCTGCCCTTGAACATTGTATTTATTTATTTAGTATTCACAATGACCTTATGTATCCATTCTGCTTTACAGTTTGTAAACTTTATTTGTAAACTGCAGTATTGAATCACAGCAGGTTTTATATTTCATCTCTTGTCATTAGTACAGCTAAAATATGGTTATGTCTAGTTAATGATAATTCTCATGATTTTGAAGTGGATCTCTCTTGCTCTCTGGCTTTATCACAGGTGCCATGAATGGACAGTCGTGTGTTTTTCAGCCGTGTGGCCAAATCATACTAGCCCTCCTGGTGCTGACCGTCCCAGCAGTTCAAAGTGGGAAAGTTCTGGTCTTTCCTGTGGACGGCAGTCACTGGGTCAACATGAACATCTTGGTGGAGGCCCTTCATGCCAAAGGTCACAATATTACAGTAATACGGATGTCGGACAGCTGGTACATCAAAGAATTCTCACCACACTACACCTCAATCACTCTGAAGTCTGCAGGAGGGTTTGATGAAGAATTCTTTGAGATGTTTGCATCCAGACTTCTGAGAATTCAAAGAGACGGTTCCATGTGGGCTCGTCTAAAGCTGGAGATTGAGATGTGGCAAAGTACCTTGGAGATGACTAGAACAGAAAGTGAGATGATAAGAGATATGTTGGAAGACAAGCAGCTAATGCAGTCGTTTAAAGAGGAAAAATATGATTTGATCCTTACAGATCCACTGTTGTTTGGAGGTGTTCTATTGGGGCACTACCTGAAACTCCCCATTGTCTTCAACATCCGTTGGACAATGTACAGTGAAGGTCATTTTGCAATAGCTCCTTCACCACTTTCTTATGTTCCTGTACCAATGCTGGAATTATCAGACCGTATGAGTTTCTTTGAAAGAGTGAAAAATGTAGTGATGTATTTAGTAGCTGAAGCCCAGGGTGCTGTTCTGTTTGGTCCATTTTATAATGCACTTTGCGAACGGTTTATTGGTCCAGGCGTATCATTCCTCACCTTAGTTCAGGGTGCTGATCTGTGGCTTCACAGGGTTGATTTTATTTTTGAATTTCCACGCCCCACTATGCCAAACATTATCTACATGGGTGGCTTTCAGTGCAAACCATCAAAACCACTTCCGCAAGATCTCGAGGACTTTGTGCAGAGTTCTGGTGAGCATGGCGTCATCATCATGTCTCTTGGCACTCTCATTGGTCAGCTTCCTGATGATGTTGCAGAGGCGATTGCTGAAGCTTTTGCAGAACTTCCACAGAAGGTCATCTGGAGGTACAAAGGAAAGAGACCATCTGCACT
>JAZGTK010000371.1:941-57286 GCA_036877625.1 Ambastaia sidthimunki
GATTGATTGTTTAAGGTGCAAACATGACTTGTGGCACGAGCCAAATGTTTTGGCTCAGGATTGGTACATACACACCCATACAGCACAGCATCCATTTAAAGTAGTGAAATGTATAGTTTATATTGCCAGGCTGTGTTTAGCAGTCTGACCTTCAGTACTTTAATCACCAATAAAAGGGCACTATTTCTGCTCCCTGTGCATTCAGTTATAAATGTTAAATCATACCTTCAGTTTGTGTTTGTGTGTGTTGTACTTGACCCTTCTGAAGCTTTACTGCTGCTTCCTAAAGCTTAGCGGTAGGAAGCTCCTCACCTCCACAGGAATTAATCTGGAGAGATATCTGAAGGACTTCAGCTTCACCCCCTGCAGATCCTCCTTACATAACTGTTTGTTGTTCATTCTTTGATCTCTGTCAGAGACCGTAAGGCCCATGACTTCAGTTTGAGCTGCTTTTAGAACTTCCTATAATGAGATTTTTTTTTTATTTGTTTGTTTTCATCATTCCCAATGCAATTATTCATGTCACTTCAACAAACTGTTCTTATTATGCTTTTTTGTTATACAGCAGTTAGTTGCTGTCCTCTAATCTGATTGGACGAGCAGTTCTACAGCTGGACGCTTCACTCTTTGTTTCAATCCTCCTGTCCCTGTTTGCTGGGATTCACTTACTCTTGATTTAGCTTCATTTGGATCTTTGGTAGAAATGTACAAAATAAGTGGTTATATTGTGTCTTACATTTGCTCAACACCTTGTTCTACAACAGCAGAATTGTGCACACAGTCCGGCTGTTAAACAACAGCTGAATAAAGACCTGTGATGTTGTGATTATAAAACGGATCCTTTCAGTCCTTGATTGTGATTGAAAGCTGTTGAAAATGACTGATTAATACATTGAAGAGTGACTCTATAAACATACACCCGTGACATCATTACATCAGTATTACTGCATCACTTTGTTTCAATCTTTCTGAAGAACTACACTGATGGTGAAAAAATACCTTTAGCAATATCACTGCATTTTTGTTTCTTTGTGTTTATTTTATAAAACCTTGCCAGGTATATAAAATTTACCAATAAATTAACAATTTAATGAAGGTAATAAGGCCAGTGAAGTTGTGGTTTACAGTGAAGTTGTGGTTTACAGTGAAGTTGTGGTTTACAGTGAAGTTGTGGTTTACAGTGAAGTTGTGGTTTACAGTGAAGTTGTGGTTTACAGTGAAGTTGTGGTTTACAGTGAAGTTAGAACATGTAAGAGGGTTTTAGGCACTCTTTTAGGCACCTCAGCGGTTATACCTTCACTGTGAACCACAGCTTCACAGGACTTATTGCTTTAATACTCAAACTCTACTTTTCACCAAAAATGCATTTCTCCTTTTCCTTTGTGGACCATTTTCTGGTTACCATGGTCCCATCTCAGTCGTCTGTAGCAGCATGACCGCCCAAAACTGGTTTGACAGCATGTGCACCACTGTTCGATTGAGTAGGAGTGAGCAGTAACAAATGCATGGACTGAAAAAACAGTGGCAGGAGAGGTATTCCCACTGGGTTGTTTATCCAGGCTTAAAGCTCTTTTAGACCTTACTGCCCAAGGGCCATGCTGCCACAGCTATGAAGTCATACTTTTTGACAAAACCAGCCACAAAGTCTACTGTTTCCAGTGTGAACGAGGGTGCGAATTAACAGCCAAAAGTGGCTAGTGGGGAGCACTAGTTTAAGATGTTTCTTTGACATCATGGGAAAAGTTCTCTAAAGATCGGTCTAAAAATGTACAAACAGACACTGTTATCATTGTTATCCATGCTATGGCCTTTTGTTCCTGCCTGGACATTCTCAAAGATACTCTTGGGTTGGTGTTTAGAGTCAATTCTGTGGTTTGAATAAAATCAGTGCTCACGAGTGCTGTTGTACTGAATATCAGCAGGATTGTGATTTTTGTGATATTTGCAGCACACGGCCTGCTAATGGCCAAATCAGTGATATCAGTAACTACAACAACTGTGCAAGAAGTTGCAAAGGGTAATATTGACTAGAAGGTTCATTTTGTTTGTTTCTCTTCCAATTAATATTGTTTTTAAAGAAACCAAAGCATCAAGCAGTGCATAACCTTAGCTCCGGGTTCACTCTATACTCACTCCTGAGAGATACACAGACCTGAATTTCTGAAAGTCACTCTGTGCTCCAGGCAAAATCACACAACTCAGTTGACCTGATGCCTCACAACAAGTAGCCTGTGGGTACTCCAGTTTCCCTCCATTGGCATGCAGATTAGGTGAGTTGGAGTGCTACAAATTGCCTTCAGGTGTGTGTCTGTATGCCCTGTGATAGACACACCCTGTCAGGTGTGTGACCATCTATCCAATGTGTTTTTTTTCTGCCTGTGGCGTGAGATGTTGGGAAAGGCTTCAGGCCCCTTGACCCAGCAGAGGACAAGCAGGCCTGGAGAATGGATGGATTATTGAAAGTAATTTTTTGTTTTGCAACCATCCTATATTTTATAAGTACCTTTAATTTCTAAAGTTTTTATTGTGAATGCACTAGATTACAGGAAAATATGCATTGCCACATATGTAACAAAGCATTTTACGGTTTGGTAATCGTAGCCTAGCACAATCAAGTTGAATTATTCTAATAATTTCTCAGTGGCTTTCTCAAGGCACACAGGGTGCAGTAATATCAGCTATGTAAAGACTGAACGTCAGGCCTGCTTGACAAGGCTTGCTAAGAAAACTTGCCAGAGCATTCTATGAATGTTCCTCTGACAGAATCTGACAGTTCTCTGTGTTTTCCACTGCCTTTCCTCTCTGTGCTTCTAATGCAGATGTATGTTTTGAGTGGTCTGAAGTTTGTTTCCCCATTTCTAAATCCATCTCTCTTATTATGGCTCTCTTGCCTTTGTGGCACAAAACCACAATGAATTCTACAAAAATATACAGTGTGTAAAGAAACAAAGGCCTGGCATGTGTAACTCTGATATTTGTTTTATCAAGCCCCTATTATCAAGGAAATTTGTAAGCACTTCTTGTTGAGCTGGATCATCAAAACATTGGTTAGGGTGTCGTGTGGTTCAGGCCAGGCCATTTACTCTGATCTAGTATGAATGATATGCTACAGCGTATTTATTTGAGTTTGTAGTACATTCTTGGAATGAGGAATTGTCTCGTAAGTTGCTCATATTTCTGACCAAAGTGGCCATGCTAATAGCGATAGCATATTGACCCAGAAGAACTCAGCACCTCTGACATCTGGAGCGGCAACCACAGCCATTCACCCAACATGATTCATAGCAGTTTTAGTAAGGAAATAAATTCAGAATATTACCATTGCCTAGCAACAGGTAAACGTCAGGGTCTGAGTGCATAGATCCCATGGCCTCTACATAGCTCATTACCACACTTGTACGCTACTGTACACACTCCTGTAGTGACAATGCAACTGTGTGCCCACAGTCTTGACTCTTCTATGTTTTTGTGTTGTTATGGTAACATATCTTGCCAAAGTAATTAAATGATAAGGTAAAATAGATTTCTTTTGGTTTCTCTTCTAAAGAAACATATCCAGCTAAGCTGGTTTGCTCTGTTTTGGCTGGTCTTTTAGTCTTGGTTTGGTGTGTTTGTTTGTTTTAAAGGAGCAATTCAGCTTTTTAGATTAGACACCAGCTGGCCGAACAGCTAATCCAGCTGGTCTAGACCATCGCAAGACCAATAAACTAGCTTAGGCTGGTTCAGGATGCTTGTTTCTGCAGGACCCTTCAAGAAAGTGTTTATTTTTGTAGCTCTTGGAAACACAATTGGATCCACTGGAGGCTAGTGGGTTGGGAAATGCTTGGAATTCAGCTTAACACCTAATGAGAGCTCAGACACACTAACAAATTTGTATTTTCTTTAAGACTGAGAATATCTCCAGCTGAGATACTGAAACAGAGAAGACACTTATCACGTTGCAGGAATAAACACTTTCTGATGTTGGTTTGTAAAAAACACACATATAAAAACACGTGCACACATTTTGTTAAGGTTTGGCAGCGTCTACAGGCAGCATTCCATATCCACATTGTGGAGTCACAGAGCCACACACTGAGATACTCCAACAGCAAAGGACAGTGGAAAAATTGAGGAAACATTATGACACACTCTTCCTCTGAATGTCCAGCAACCACTAAATGAAGCTCTTGATTTTTTCAGGTGGAGCAGTGACAAGAGAAGATCAAGAAAAGATAAACAAGTATGACCAAAAAATGGGCTTGATCTGGAGAAGCTCCGTCTATTAGCATCACACGGAGAGTATGGCTATAATTCTATCATCTGGCAAGTGGAATAAGAAAGAAAATGAGAGAAAGAACAGATATTTGGCAGGAAGCTTGAGTCTAAACCACCACAAACAGGCCTGACGTTCACAAAGGTGGTCACGGTGGCCACAGAAGAGCCTTAAGCAGCTCATAGTGCCCACACAAACCCTAGCAACCCTGGCTTAGTTATTCAAACCTGGAAAAAATATATACACATGTAGAGTTTGGCTTTCAGTGGCTGTAGCAAAAGAATTAGAACCTGAATGCCAGAAGATTACCATCAAGCCCTTGTAGGAGAGATCTAAAGATAAAGACTGGTGCAGAGCGACAGAGAAAAAGAGAGACAGAGAATATCTGGAGATAGGACAAAGAGGAGAGGTTGAGTGAGAGAGAGGGAAGCTCTGTTCCAAAACCTACAGTTACTGCCTACGAAGACAGCATTCTGAAATGAAACCTCAGGTGACATATTTGTAACTAGGCATCTAAATATGTACAAAGTCTGTGCATTAAACAAACAGCCCTTCTCAGGGAAAGTGCAGACGAGACTCGATTCGCAAATTATTTCAGTAGAGTTTGGTATTATTATGATGCTAAGCTAACATGACAATATACCAATAAGCATAAAAATACACAGCATGCACAAATATTTGGTACAAAATTTGTTTACATTTTTATATCAATACTTTTTAGTATTGAATGATTCATAATTTTTTTATAATCAGGATTTCTCTTGCTTCATAGGCTGTCTTGGATTGACTTTGTCACAATGCATTATGAGATCGTCTCCTCCGAAAATGCTTTCTACAAAGGTAACTCAGTAGGTTTTTCAACAGAGCTGGAGAGAGATGAACTCTGGCAGCTCTTCATGCCTGTTGCAGAAGTCTTATAAACCACTCCTTAAGTATCTCAATATGTCCACCCTGTTACTAGCCAACAGCATTAATACGGTCTCCTCTGACCTTAAATTACTGTGTGTGTGTGTGTGTGTGTCCGAGAGAATGCGATCCATCTGTGGGTGCTGCCTGCATGTGCTTCAGTTTAACCCCTTAATCAGAGCAGTGCTGCAGTTGTGTCGGAGGCAAATGATGATGTTCTTCTAAACATGCGAACCTGTTTTCAGAAGTCGGTGGTCTAATATTGCCTGTACCCAGCAGTCATGTGAAACCACATTCTGTGCTCAGATACTTGTCCTGTTAGTAAAGATACTCAAATGCATTTTACTTGATCTTCTGTCTAACCCTGTTGGGCAGCTCTATGCAGTGTGTAGAGTTACTCAGTTCAGGGCATGAGAAGGACCAGTGGTAAGTAGCTTACAGCTGTGCCAGAAACCGTTGGCAATGGTATGCACTTCCTTTCGGTCTTAGCGCTGGCGCTTGACCACTTGGAACTGCAAGACACATTAATGAGAGTCTTTTGTGTAAAAGAAACAGAGTGATGAAGGAGAGAGAGTGAGCTGTAGCTTTAGTAGTGTAGGCCTGCATACAGAAGATAAAGAGATCCACAAAACTTATTCTGTCTTTATTCTTTCTTTGTTACCTCATTCTCACATGAATCTACAGATTCCTGAAGACGAAACATGTTTATCATCAAATAAAACGACTCGTCTCTCATTCTGTGCTCTGTGCTCTCGTGAGTGAGGTTTGTTGAGAGCCGTTTCACAATGGACAGACATGTTTTGCATTTTACAAAAACATTCTTTTTACAGTTTTTACAGTTAAATGCATTTCTTTATTGTGGAATTCTTTATTAATTTACACTTAGGTTATGTGTGTAATCCTAACACTGAACAAATTACATACTACATTTAGAAGTTTGTGTGTATTTTATCTTTAAACTGCGCAAGCTATAGTCCTTATTTTTAGGATGCGCATAGCAGCCAAAACATTGTCTTGCACGTTCCTAACACACGACACACCATCATTCTGGTGTCAGCTTTGAAACAGAGCTCCAGAACAGTAAACATTTAAACTGATTCCATTAGCCCATGAATTTTGCCTTTGACGTTATGGGGTGTGTTACATAATCCTGGGCAGAACTACAGTAAGCAGACGAGTGTAATTCAGTGCCGTGGGCTGTTTCCTGACCTCCAGGGGGGACTGGCCGAAGGAAATCCCAATCAGGTTAGTCTCCAAGCTTTCTAATGACATCAGCTCCCGTAATGCGTGCTGTCCCTGCCACATGTGTGAACAGCCATGATTTTAATCTAAAAGAGCGCCTGTTCTTTTATTTAAAAGCAGAAACTGTTGATCCAAAATGTCCCCTTGGATTTTTGGGCCAAGTGGATTTTAAATGCAACTTATATACATGCAATTTTGCAAAAATGACTGTTGTAGGTAAAAAGTAAAAGTGTTTGTCTGCAATGCTATGGCAGAAATCATGTACGCAGGCCTAACTTCAGTCCACTGTTCAGTCCATATATACACTACCAGTCAAAAGTTTGGAAACACTCATTTTCTATTAATATTTTTTTCACATTTTAGAATAATAGTAAATTTCTCAAAACTATGAAATAACACAATGTAACTT
Organism: Ambastaia sidthimunki; assembly: GCA_036877625.1. Lineage (NCBI taxonomy): Eukaryota > Metazoa > Chordata > Actinopteri > Cypriniformes > Botiidae > Ambastaia > Ambastaia sidthimunki. The sequence goes on from JAZGTK010000371.1 coordinate 7,754, forward strand.
TAGGAATTATGCTGCGATTAAAAAAAGAAAAGAAATTAAACTAGGTTATATTCTAGCATATTCAATGTAGTCACCCTTTTCCTAGAATTTACAAAAATGTTTTCTTGACGTTTTATTACCCAGTTTTATGAGTAATTATCTTGAGAAACTTTTCAAAGAGTTTTGAAGGAGTTCCCCTCTATACTACACCCTTATTGGCTGCTTGTTCTTCATTATTTGGTCCAAACCATTCATTTTCAAAACATTTGTAAAATAAAATAGTAATTTTCTGAAAAACAGAAATGAATATGTTGGTACAGTTATATTTTACTCTACAATAATACTTTTAAACATTTAAACACACAGCTTTAGATGAAAAGATTTTTAGGATAATAAGAAACATTTCAGTCAAATGTTTCCAAACTTTTGACTGGTAGTGTATATATATAACACAGGGGCTTCTTGAATACTAAACAAAAGCTGTACAGCTAGCTGTTGGTCATGTTTTATCCAGCCTAGGGCAGTCAGTGAAGCAGAAGTTCCCGCTCAAAAACAACAGGTGCATGACATCTGTGTATGTGTATGTTTCTTTCCTAATCCTTTTGGAGTGACAGATCGTCATGTTATTTGATGAAAACTGCCTCTCACTCTTCACCCTGGCCAACTGGATCAGCAGCTGTCTCCTGGTCAATCTTCCACCTGTTTTATCTAACAAAGCGCCCACGTTAAAGCCAGAATACCCACAACACTAAACCTCCACACTAATACTACATTCTTACTTCATAGTATCGTTTGAGGGCACGTCTGCAAACATATCACTGTGCCCTTCACAAACTTAACTCAACGTATGCATGTACTAATGCACAATTACAACCACAAGTACAGCCTAACATCTTTGTTACCGCAGTTTAAAGCAGAACACGCACACAAAGAAACGAATACACTTCAGCCACATCAGATGCAAGTGAACTCAATCATTACGACATATTTTCCAATCAAACATCAGCTCATCAGAATACAAGAACCCGCAATATGGGATTTTCCTCTCCATCACTGTAAAAGTCTATAAAAGAACACATGAAACATTTCGCTCAGCCCTTTTAAAGCTGTTGTTGCGATTATTGATGGCAAAGCTGGAAAAAGGTCAGGACGCAAATCACAGCTTGTAAAAAGCGGAATCTGTCGTTTGTTTTAGGTCTTAATTGGCAACAGGGTGCCCCAGTGCAGCGGTACCAGTTGAGCTGGGCTTCATGACGGAACCTTTCAAAGGCCAGCAACAGGATCGGGGTGTGTAATCTGTTTTGCACCGCAGTGGTTATAAGACATATTATGGTGGTAGGCCTCATGGTTACTGTCAGTTCTGTTGTTGTGACTGATGCTGGCAGGGAAACAGACACACACACACAGGCAGTCAGTAGGCAGTCAGCTTTATTATATGTTGAATGTGGATGAAAGTAATGGCCCCTATTAACACACTTTTTTCATTAAAACTGTTTGTTTTTGTTCTGTGTCCACTTCTCATTCGTTCATTACTGTTAACTGTTAGTGTTATCTCCAGCCATTTTCATGCCAATTTTCATGTAATTTTGCACTGTTGTTTGTGAAGGAATGCAGGTATTTGTTTTATGCATGAAAAAGGAAGAAGACTTAATTACATCTAAGTGGCTTACAATTCTGATTGATCTCACAAAAAATGTAAAAAAAAAAGTCATATTTTGATCATAAATATTTGGCGAAGTTGAAATCGGTATTTTGCTGACTGGAATACTGCTTACTTATTGGTAAGCAGTGACAGCTGCTCAAAGGTTTTTGCCTAACAACCACTAAACGGTTTAATGGACCATTGTGCCAAGCAACCCATTTACAGATGACTTCTGTGTGACTCTACCATCTATTTTCTCACACTAGCTAATTGGAAAATTTGATTACTAATGGGAAGAGCCTCAGATTACAGAGTCATAATAATCTATACTTGAATATTGTATTAAAGACAGATTCAAAAGACAGATCAAGACTAGATAGGAAAGATTTTAAGACTTTAAAGCTTTAAAATATGTAGACCACATCAATCCTAATATTCTATACAAGTATAAAAAGTTTTGAATAAAGCATGTACATAAAGGTGACTGGACCTAAGCGCAAGTTTATTTCTGGCAATAAATAGCTAACTGTACATTATCCCCTACTTCATCTTTTAGAATTAAGCCTTCCAGACCATAATGTGTCTCTTGTGAAAGCTCTGTTGTTTGCTTGCATTCGATTGTCTTATTTAATGTAATCTTAGTTTTGAGGTAATAGTTATTGTCATCTAAAAGCTCAAGTCACACTTTTGGAGGGCAACGCTGGAAAGGCAGGATGTCTCCTGCTGTTGTATATTCTCTTCCATGACTTGTCAGAGCAGCTTCTTCTTCAAATACCACAACAGATCAGTGCAGCTGGAACTGCCTCACCGTGTCAACCCTCATCTCAGCAGCGGCCAGTCGACGCACATGAATTATTACATGCCACTTATGGTAAATCTTTCTTGACTTTTACATGTGGGGAAAAGTGAATCAGAACCAGGTCTTTTGACTTTTTTGTCTTTTATAAACTCCTTTCCACTTGTTTTCCACTGGATTATTAAAGGACGGAACACAACTGTGCCCAATCGCTCCATACCAGCGGCATTATAGTTGTGATTTACACCAACCGTCTTTAGATGTTATTCGTATTGACGTCAACTAATAATAGTGTTGTTATTATGATTAAGTATTTGGCCAAACCTGCGCACAGGGAAAACAGCTGGGAGTTTCAAAAAACCTTTGGAGGGAAAAGCAGTGCAGTTCTTGAAGGCACTCCAAAAAAGTAGTATTTTTATCAGAACGCCAGCCACTCCCCTCTGAGCTACTGTTTCTTGCCTATTCTTCATTTATTCTTCTCTGGATCAGGTAGGCAAAGACTGTAACATAACACTGCAGTCCAGTAAACTGCTCTGATTGAAGGATCGGTCTGTTTTAGCTGATGCCCAGCCTATGCAGGAAATCTACACTCTCGCCGGATACAATATCAGTTGATGTGGTTGTTCAAAGAGTGTTAAACGCCTGTTAGCATGTGTGTGGGCATTTTTTTTCTGTTTTGTCGATTGACGCTGGTGTGGGCTTCTGACCTTTTCAAGCATGTCATTTTTAAAGGTATATTTTTGGGAATTGTTTTTTGTCCGTAAATTAGAGAAAATGAAAACTTTATAGTTTGATGGTGAGTTAATGAGGTTTCCGTGGGCCTACATGAAGTTTATTGATTAAAAGAAAGAAGTGATGTATGAAATTTGAGAAATTATATATTTGTTTTGTGGTTGCTTTTTGAAGGGTACAATTAGCCCTGAAAACTGCTGAATAAGATACTTTTTATTATAAAAACCCATTTTTTTCGACGTTCTGGTCAGATAATGGTTCCAGGGTTTCTGAAATGCCCTGAGTGTTTTCTGTACTGCTGCAATCTGTATTGAACGTGAGGACATAGAAAGATGTTCAAAGATTGTCAGGAAGCTTTAACCCTTATCCAACCCTTATTTACTGAACTGTGTGAAGTAGTGATTGCTTTTGTGAAATTAACTGTTATGTACTTGAGGCTCAGGATATTTATATGTGATTATTCATTAGTTATTTTCTTGTGATTTCCATCTCTGTCATTTTGTTTCTAGTCAAACGTAATTATTTTTAATGTTGCTGCCAACAAATGCAAATTAGCCTAACATTTATGGACACTCGTTAATTTTGTTTAAAATGCTGAGTCTAAGAAATAAAAAAGTGGTTATGGCAAACAAAACACAATGAAATCGACCACCATTTTAGTGTTCAGCTGATTCCCACCCTTTAAAAATAAAGGGATTTTGTCTCTGAAGGCCTCACTTTTCTACCCCTGAGCAGTTTTCTGCTGAGTCATAGTTAGTCCATTTTTACTCCCTTTTGCTCCTTCACGCCTGCCACTCTCTGTCCAGAAAACACGGTAGCTCACGGCAGTTTTAATGACTAACCTACCCACCTCGCCCCTTTCCTCTGGCTGCTCAGAACCGTGCCAGCGCACTGGACCAAGGATTCCCTTTCTCTTTTCCTCCGTTCCGCTACTTATTCCCCCTTCCGTCTGTTAGCGGGCCGTTAGTCACCCACCCACTCGCTCCTACCAAGCGTCCCCGTGCCTTCATCTAATTGTACTTTCGGGATGCAGCCAGGCAGACTTACTGGCGCAAGCTTTCAATATTTTAGTCGCAAGTCTGCAAGATGACAGCAGCAATGATTCACAGCTTTACTTCTCTGTGTGCTCCGCAGTATAGCGCACGTGTGACTAACGTGCAACATTGTCGATGCTAGAATGTTTGACGTTTACCTCGGAGATTTATTTTTATGTAGTGTTTGTACACAGTGTTTGTTGTGAGGACATGGTGTGTTGATCTGTGCTCGTGTTCATGCGTGCCATCAATTAACAGCGGTTGGCTCCACCACTTCCTGCTAACGTTTACTTCATAAGTTACAGGCGTGCACTCTGCCTGTTTTATACTTTATTATTTACAAGAAGAATCATAAATGGAATTTGGGAAATGGATATGTTAGCATTTGTACATTTATATATAATTGTGAGTCACGGAACATTTACTCTGGCGCTCCAAAAATCGCTAGTCACCTGCTACTCAATGTCCTCACGCTCCTACAGGCCAGTGGAAAGAAATACTTCATCGTGTTTTATTTTTGTTTTTTCTAGCTCAGCCTCAGAGACTGGGATCCTCAGTTTTGCTGGCGCGTGTGGCAGGAAAAGCCAGGAACACCACGCCCTTGCACCTCGTAACCAGTGACGTAGGTTTTAGTGAGTGTAGGTTTTTAGTCACCTAGCATGATGCTGATACATTTTACTGCAGGAAAAAGTCTAAATTTAGCACAAAAATAAGGACAGCATGCTCATTGTGAGATATGACCCTCCGTTAACTGAACTACTGCGTCAATCAGGCATTAGGGAATTTGCAAACGGGAAAAAGGAGGAGGGGAAAAAATAAGGGAATGAAGAAAGAATTAAAGAATAGTTCACCCAAAAATAAAAACAATATCATCAAAAAGTCTATGTCATTCCAAACCTGTTGACATGTTGATGTTTTTTATGCATACAATGAGTGAACAGTGGCTCAGGGGCGTTTTTAAGCTCCAAAAATGACATAAAGCACCATAAGTGTAGTTCAGGCTTTACATCAGAAAAGTGTGATGCTAGGTTTAATGTAAATCACACTGTCATCGGTTCTGGCCTGTTTTTATGATACTTTCATCTTTTATGACACTTTATGATATGATATTGCTTTTACTGTCACTTTTAGAGCATCTGCTTTTATTATATACAAAAGAACAGTTTTAAACACCATGAGGGCAAAGCAGGTTTCCTGTCTGGGTGAACTGTCTCTTTAAGTGGTAATGTTTGCAGAAACAGAAAGGGGTACGACATGGATAAACATGACTGCTTCTTGTTTGAAAGGGTTGGATGTTTCTAATGAGAGCCACTGACTCAATTAAGATTATTAATGCAAGATGTTTTAGTCCCTGGTATATTTCAGCACTTATTTTGCGCTGTTAAATTCTCTTTGCCTGTTTTTCTGACGCTGTGGGGATCTCAGTGGGCAAGACTGCTGGGGGCCCTCTAGCCCCCTGAGAGATCACTTCTGAAACATCATACATCTTACATGTTAAAATTACATTGTTGCATTTGGCAGATAATACTTTCCACAGCTTATAGTGCATTCAGGCTACACACTTCCTATGAATAATATAGATACACATTCCAGGGGACTCAACCAGCTGCCTGCACATTATTCCCCTTATTATGACTTCTAGCCACACAGAAAATTATCCTCACAAATTATTAACCTGAGATAAAGTGTTTGATTGTTATTAATAAACATTACTGGATATCGCCAAGTTCCCAGATTGCTGTGGTCATTGAGATTTATCAGACCACTGGATGGCACGATTGACCAATCATAATCAAGTATTCCACACAGCCATGTAGCAGAAGAAGGAAAACTTGACAGAACATGGAGTACTGGGATAGGATGGGAAGTAGTAAGTGTGAGATGGACAGCTGGTGAGGTGTAATTTGAAGGAATAGGTGTTTGAAAGACTAACCTTTTTTGTCCAAATGGGCATGAATGCCAACAGTAAACAAAGCGACCTGGCAGTAGAGCTGCTTCATAACAAAACCTGTAGAAAATGCCGTCATTACAGCCAAAGACAGGGAATATCTTACAGGGCTGAAAGTGTTTTCTTTTTTGGATGAAAATGGCTATTGCTATAGTGGGATTTTGGCCTCCGCTTTCTATGGCACTCCTACGCAACTCACTGTCTCTCTTTCTAATTTATATCTTTCTCTCTCCATCTGTCTAAAGAAGAAAGTTCTCAGCACCATAGTCACTCCTGCCCAGACGCATGCTGACTGAAAACTCAGATGTATTACACAGATCCTGCCAATGAAACTATGAAATTCTGGATTTGATAGAGACAGAGTACCAGAGTGGGAAAAAGACAGTTCTGGAACATGTTAGGAGAGAAGAAAGAAGATGTGGCCATACCATCATCTAAGCTGTAGTGACAGGTCTTGGAGAGTGTCTGTCATTCAAAACCCATTTGTGACAAAATTGAATGATTGTGCATGTACCTATTTCTTGTTGCAGGGTTAGTGTTTCCTTATAGCTAATAGTCATAAGATTGTAACTGACAACTGTGGTCCACTTCTGTGACTCGTCCGTTGGCCATGTGTTTTACACACAACTGCTCTAATCTCATAAATAACTGGTTTGAAGCAGTAGCTCTGTGTGTCATACAGTCCTTACCTAAATATGCTCAGGACAAAGAAGGAAGTCCGGCCTACTGGTAGAAAGAGTGAATTGTCAATAAGCCTCTAGGGGAGGGGCTCTGTACAGAGTGTTGCAAGGTACCTGACAGACTTTGCACATACTCAATAGCTAAAGTGACCCGAAGAAAGTGTTCAAGTCAGGTTTCATAGTTGTTAGGAAATATATTGTTTTTTGTGACCATATATTGTTTTTTGTGGCCAGCTACAGGTATCATACATTTCCTTATATTGAAGTAGATGAAAATTGGTCTTGTATAACTGAAATACCCGCTTGAAGGTGTTGCAACTATGGCCGCAGAGTGCTGTGACTTTCCATAAGGACACTTGCAAGCAAATATACATCTTATACCTCATAATGCATCCCAACCACTAAACACATTTCCACATCAAAAAAACTCAAACAACACATAAATGGAACAGACGCAGAGAGTAAGGTCACAATTTCACACAGTGATAATTTAGTTTAGCTTCAACGGATTATGTTTTCTGGCAGACGGCTAACTTTTTCTGCTTATATTGTGTTTGTGACAAGAAAACAAATAAAACCTGTCAACTTTAATAAGTTTGGAGTAAACAGAACCCAGTGACGTTTGTGATTTGGAGCACAGAGGAGGGGTTGGTTAGTTTCCTGCAGGTTTCTGGGTCCATATCGAAGCTCAGTCTCTTCAAGTTCAAGTGGTTTTATTGTCATTACAGCTATATACAGTACAGTACACAGGACCAAGGTGCTACACAGAACATGACATAGAACATAACACAGCTACACAGACTACATAAAGTGCATATATAAAACAAGTGCAAACATTTAGTGCAAAAAAACAACAATAAAACAATAGCCCTACGGTACACAACTCAGCAAACTCCAAGTCAAACAGATCAGTGTGCTAGTTACTGAAACACAGCCTCAGCAACTTCTAAAACTCTCCTAACCTTTGCTCTGCTGTAACTGTAAAGAGTTGCTATATAAAGAAGTTAGTCTCCGCTCAGTTCTGTATTCCAAATCAGCTTGAATTACTGTTTGCTTATTTGATTATTCACGTGGGTGCCCTCAGGATAACTTTCTTCATCTAGTTTCGGGGGTCTGCACCAGTGAGGGCTTGCCTCAGGCCTAATGCTACGGCACGCATGCATGTGCACGTATACATTCATTTAGACCTGCGAGGGCGGTTGAGGAGCTGCGCTTGACATTGACCTGCAGTTTGGAGAACGTGAGCGTCTGTGTGTATGTGTGGTCCTGTTCTGACTGACAGATGACACGTGTGCTGTTGTACTTCCTTTAACTTGGCCCTCACCAGTTCTGTGTATGTATCTCAGGGTCTCTGCTTCACGAGGGGAAATTAAACTGACCGCAGGGTCTCTTTTCCTCTTTCAGTTAAAATCTGATGTTATATTGAATATTAAAGAATACAAATAATATTTCACTCATATGCATAACTCTCAAATCATTTACACTTGTGTTCTGTATAAAAATGGTGCCTTTAAACTTCAGGTCTGACAGCAGATTCCAAGTGTGATTGGTTTGTTGCTTGTTGTGACTGACTGTGACCACGAATGATATTTGACAGCATTTGCCATATGTGAAGATTTTCAGTGAAAATGACACATTTATTTCTGTTCTACACAAAGATGTAGCTTTTTGTAGATTTAGCTGTAGCTCACCAGTTAAATGGACTTCTGTCATGATGCTGTCATGTAGATCTTAGTATTTAAAATCCCTTCACTTCGCTGTAGGGTAAAAAACTGACTTGTCGTTTGCGTTTTAGAGAAGAAACAATGCAGTACTCGGTTGGAACGGCATGGGGTGAGTAAATGATGACAAAATATTCAATTTGGGGTGAGCTATTCCTTAAAACCTTTTAATTTGATTCAATTCCTTGTAACAAACACACTCAACTGAATCCAGATGCCTGGACACATGTTAGTCCACTCTACAATGTTTGTTTGTCCCTGGACCCGTCTCAGTTTGAGCTGCATGTAGGTTAGCGAGAACTAGAAAAAAGGTTCAGATCCAGAATTCAGCATCTGGTTTTTCTGTAATTAGTAGAAGTTGCCCTTTGGAATTGGCTGGCTGGTCTTTAGCAGGTTCCATTAAAAGGTTAAGCTTTGGCTATAGGACACTGGCCTCAAAACAACACCTCAGGGATAGTTCACTTGAAAATAATAATTCTGTCATTATTTACTCCCGTTCGTGTTGTTTTAAACCCATATGAATTTCCTTTTGCCTAGAACACAAAGTAAATTAAAATATATATTGTTGCTAACCGCAGTTTTGACTTACCATAGAATGTCCACTCAACCGCTGAAATACAGTCCTAGTCATAAAACATATTTTGATCTAAAACAGTAAGTAAAAGCTCAGTTTATTTTCAAAAATAAATTCTTTAGCAATCAATAACTCACCAGCTGAGTTCTGGGAACACAAGCAGTTAGGCTTGAGTCTGTACAGTAACTGAACGTGTGTCTTGGAAGTCATGATAAGAAGACTATGTACTGTATGTCCATATTTGCCAAGTCCAATTAAAGTACAGTTAAAATACTGAACAGTTAACACACTTACACACTAAAAGATGTGTAATGACAGAATTCTGCATGCTGAAGGGGACCAATGTCTGTATATTATTTACTGTTGATCAGATTTTAAGAATTTGTGAGCTTTATGTGAGGAACAGACCAAAAGTTAATTTTTTATTCATCGATAATCGTCCCCTCTAGCAAGTGATTAGAAACAGAGGTTAAATCAGTGAGCTGAAGACAAGAACTAAACTAAAGATCTCAATGAACTGATCTATTCATAAATGTGACATTGACCTCATGTCATTTACAATTAATGAGAGAGCTTCCATTTTTTCTGCTAATAATGTGAATAATGACTTACATTTCAGTCTGTTTTTCATCCAGATCAGAAATGAACTATGATTCTTCTGCCTCACAGCCTCAGTGCTTCACTTTCACTGCATGAGAATGTGAGGCCAGGATATGTGGGAGACACTTTTCAGGCTTTGCTTCAGGCTATATGTGACCTCAGTGAAGATGGGAGTTAAGTGATGTGGCCCGAGGGTTGACTAGTCCATTAGTTCTGCTACTAGTCAATGCATCTGTTCTTTGATTACTACTGATGGATCATATGGCTTAAATGGCGCTTGTTCAATTCATGGTGACAGGAGAAAAATTCTCTTGTCCCAAATTGTGTTCCAGTCTGGCTGCATAACAAACACTTTCTTTTGTAAATCTAATGTATGCGGTTACAATAGTTATCTCAATTTGACTAGATGTAATTGCTTTATCAAGAGTACTAACTGTAACAGATCCTAAAATCTGAGAACTCAGTCCATCTCACAGGACCCCTGTGTGCTTTTGTTGAGTTCCAGTAAGGTGTAGCATGTGTTCATGTGTTCAGGGTTAGTGTAGAAGGACTGATGTATTATTTGTCCATGAAGAGATGTTTGAAAGTCAGTGTTTGTTTATGTAAGAGTGTGTGTGTGTGTGTGTGTGTGTGTGGGCTGTGTTAATGCATGTCTGGACATGTGAGTGTATGTGAATTTCTGTTCTTCTCACTGTGGCTGTTTGTTATGGCGGTCAGAATGAGAAAACTGTCTTAAACAGGCAGCTGGGAGGCGGAAGATAGAATTTGTGGTCGGGTTGAATTAGTCCTGGCCAAACCTTACTCCTGTGTCTCCAGCAAATCCCTGGGCCTGGAATTTGACCCGCTCATTTACATGCATACTGAGAAAAGGCTTTATACGGGTCCAGTCACACACACACACACATACACACACACACACACATGGCTGTCCGGGGGGAGTTTCATTGGGTCTGTTCTTTGGTCATGTGGATCCTCTGGCTTTGGGTTTTGGAGAGGGAAGTAAGTGGGATCAAGTAAAAAGTACGTCGACTCCGTTTAGACCCAGTTGCATAATTGTGCAACACTCTGCCATGGTTGAGTATCCAAACATTCCACAGATGGATTTAGGTTAAAGGTTATGTTGTATTGAGGTGGACGGGTCATCGGTGGAAGTTGTCCTTGTATACTTGTTTGAGCTTGCGCTGTAAACCTAGAAGACATTTCTTGCAGATCACTTCCAAGAATTGATGTTGCCCCAGAAAAGTGGCTTAACAGCACATTTATCTTCATTCCCCCTTAGCCTGTTTTTTGTATGTGACTGTTATCAGTATCTGCTGCCAGATTTTCTCAATGTCCTCGAATGCAATGCTGTTTTTCATTTTCATAGCATCATTAGACTTTTGGATTCATTGATTCTTGATTCAAGCCCTTTGGTTGGTTGAAGCCAATGGAAATAAATAAACAGTTTAATTAACTTTTAATGAAAAGACTCGAATGCCTCAGCCTAATATCCGAAACATGATGGCAGCAGATTTCTATAATTTGAAAATTGGATTAAAAGAGTGCTGGGTTAGGAAAAGTAATCATGACTTATTTTGGTTCATTTTATACACTTCTGGGAGTTATAGGCTCATAATGAGTTGATTTGACTTTGTTGTGTGTGTATGTCAGAGAAAGTTGGCATATGTGATGTTTTAGTGGCTTTGCATTCCCAAATGGATAAAAGAACTGAAGTGAATCAAATAAATTCTTATCAAATATATTATTATGTTATAAATAATATATATATGTAACATAATATATTTTTAAAACCTTACAACTGGACAGACAGTATTTTATCAGGCTGCTTTTTATTTGAAATATGCATTATTATAAGCCAAACTTTGTAGTTATGTGTTTATGTAATTTTGAGTATGTGTGTGTGTCTTGCACGTGCATTTGGAAAACATGCGGTTGGCCTGCAAGCTCTGTTCCCAGAAGCAGGAGATAATTCCCCAATGACAGATGTTTCCAGATGTGTGGAATAGTCACTAATTGCAAAAGACTCCCACAGAGCTGTTTTTAACACCAACCACTTTCCATACGGGTCCTAAACATTAAAACCTGATCAGGGATAAACTTCTGCTAACACTTCTCACTGAACATCTCATTGTGCAGACACACATTGGCACACATGGAATAGTGCTCATTTTATTACATGATCTTTGAAATGTATTTCTGAGAGGAATCCCAAGACAAATGCCAAGAGATGGGTGCTTTCAGACCCTAGTGAGCTGTGTAAATGTCATTTTGAGGCATCATAGATGTGCTCTTGACATAAAGGATGTCCCAAAAGTACACAGCATAACTATGCTACTTCAATAATCCCCGGTTTTAACATTTTGCAGTGAAGGCAATCCCAGAATGCATTGCAATAAACTATGGTGGATAAAAATGTATAAACAACAATGTATGGATATATATATATATATATATATATATATACTGTATAAATTTTGTTGAATGATAAATGTATTTTGTTTGTATAGTACACCGTCAGTAGTACGTGGTAACATGATAACATCCATTGGAAGGCTGATAAAATCAATACATCAGCATTTCCCCTCAAAACAATCTTGCCTATACTATACCCATTATTCTTAAGTGCTAACAACCCTCTCCTTTATTTGAAAGTTTCAGCAGGCCCCCGGAGTGCTGTGAGTCTTCTCCAGAGGGTTAGCAGGCTCTCCTGCAGACTGGCATCTACAGGAGGATGGGCCCTGCTGCTTGCCAGCCCGATCTGCATTGCCAGCATCTGTCCATGACCTACAGTAACAGCACGCTTGGCTGGAGACTTGATCCAAGGCCAAGAGATCTGCCTTTAATCACAGAGCAGAAGATGAACAGAACACACAGGAGTCCTGATCCAGTTTGGTGTTGTGCCATTGGGATGGACGCATGTATGTACGTATGGCCTGTCAAAGTGCTGGAAGGTGTCCATGCTAAAAAGCCAAGGGTGCTGGTCCAGGAAGGCTTAAAATGGTTGGTGCTGGTCTTTTATAGTTATATAACACTGCAGTCTGTTTTGGGAATAAATAGTCTTCTTTAGGAAGTTAAATGCAGGCCACGTATGGATATGATCTAGTTCAGAATTTGTCCTCTGCATTTAACCCATCCAGTTAGTGCTTACACGTTGGTGTAGCGAGTTGTGAACACTGGGGGTAAGGTGCTGACTCTAAACCAGTAGACCACAACTGCCCCTCAGAAATGACACATGATGACAGACAACAATAATACTCATTCAGTTCTAAAGGAAAAAGTGATTCATTGTGGAAAGTAATTTTTCTGACCATTTATCCAGGTTTGACGTGAACATGGAGTGAGCATTACATGAACTGATGTATAGATTAAAAGATATAGTTGTCAGCAAAATTCCTGCTGATGTTCCTGAGACAGGAGCTCAGCTTTTATTTGACATGAAATTACTGATAGAATTGTTTGATGTTTATTTGAGGATTGCGCTGTGCTTTTTAAACAGTGTGCAAAATATTGTGTTTTGTTGCTGGCTACTGCACATTTTGATACTGACTTTGATACTGTTAAGTCCAGTAAAATGAAACAAAACTAGCTGGACCATAAACAACTGTTGTGCTTACAGCTCATCCCCTCCTCTGTGCAGCTTCCACACCCACATTTTTCAAAATTCAGCTGAGAAGTGACCCGTGCAGGAATGGGAGTTTCATGATATTTGAACACAATGTCTCAAACATGAATTAACATTCACTGAAATATATTTTTTAACTCCTTGTTACACTCTTGTTAGTACTTAAATAAAAGACCAGATTAGAGCATAGATCATGCCACATGTTGGTTAGCTGACTTATGACTTTGGTAGAATGATGTACATCATACAAGCTAGTTTGTTTACTCTGTTGCTAAAGTTATTACAAGTACCACAGTCACAGGAAGTCTTAAATTCATCATTGTCCTGCATCAACACCCTGCTGTCCTCCACAAAATCTGTGATCCTGGAAAGCAGATGAGCAATTCTAAGTACTGTAAACACATGTGGTGGTGGAAAACATTTTAATAAAACTGTGGAGCTGCATCAAACACTTATCTGCACACAGTGACGGACTCTGTGTGTTTTTGGCCACAGTATTGTTGTCTATGACAAATGTAGAAATCCATGAGATGTATTTTGTTGTGGTGGTGAAGCAGTCTTTGATCACATTGTGTGACATACTTACTGATGGCTGATTAATTGTCTTTATAATGATTGTCAGACTCCAGCAGACTTATGACAGTGTTAGTAAAATTAGCTTGTGACTGTTTCTATGGTGTCTAATGAGAAACCAGTGAGACCACAGCAACTGATGATGTGTGTGCGTGTGTGAGCGACAGTCAAACTGTTAAAAAGGTTAATATTAGGTTATGCAACATACACCAAATATTAAGGGTGTTAATTGGTGAACCCTTGAAGTACCTTGAGTTCTGTTCTTCATTTTATACTGCTTCCCGGAAAACTCAAATATTCCCCTAATGTTAGTATTTGTTTCTTGTTTGGTTATTTGTTTTGTGGGGTTGGGGGTTGCAAATAATATGACATGCAGGCCAAGTATATTGACCCATACTCAGAATTTGTCCACTGCATTTAGTACAAAAAACACTGGAATAGTGAGTTGTGAACACACACACACACACACACACACAAACACGCATCCAGTGGGCAGCCCTGCAGCTCTCGAGGAGCAATTGGGGGTGAGGGGCTTTGCTTAGGGGTACTTCAGTTTTTTCTCACTGGTATTGAGAATCGAACCAGTGACCTTCAGGTTCCAAGTCTGACTGTAACCTTAGGCCACAACTGCCCTCCTTCAAGGAATGTTGTTTTGAGGTTTTATTTTTTATTTTTAACTAACATTTAAAAATCATTCCCAGAACATGTAGGGTTTGGGTTGAGAAGACTTAGTTTGTGATGAAGAAAACATGCAATTAAAATTTGTTAATGCCCTTTTTCTATTATTGCATAGTCTTTCCTGTCTTGGAGTAGCAGTAGATCTATGGAATCATATTTGTTTTGGACTTGGTGGAAGATCATGTGCAGACCATTACTATAAACAAGGACTAGACTTTCTTTTAGAGAAAGCAGTATTTTTTGTAATGTTTCCAGTTTGTTCTACAAGGGAAAGTCCTGAGGGTTTGTGTTGGGAGATATCATTCATTTTCCAGGAGTTTAGCTTGTGTTAATGTAGTTTCTTAATAGTTTAATAGTTAAAGCAATTATGTTTCTTGATGTTTTTGGCAGGACATGTTCTATGGGTGGATCTTGATAACATATGTTTATCTAACCTTATTTATGTTGTTAGACCTTTAGTCTGATAATGGACAGAAGAGAAAAGTAGAAATGAATTTAGTGGTTTATACTAAGAGATCCAACAGCACCAAACAGAGTAGTTAGTTTGATTAGTTAATGGCTCTTTCAGGAGTGAAGCAACAGACCCTGAGACCACGGTAACCTAATTCTTGTGTGCTTCAAACTGTTTAACAGTTGCCATAATCTTTTAGCAGTAGAGAGAGTCACACTTAAAACTATACATAAACTTTAACTAAATAAAATGTGATATTTATAGCAACATAAACGTATTTAACACTGATATGACTCGGTCCATCAATACCAACAAAAGACTTCTTGAGTTTTGTAAAAATCTGCCTGGGGTTGTAAAAGCAAATAAAAGAAACTACAGCGATTGTTTGGATCTTTCTTTGATTTTTGAACAATAGTGATGAGAACTGTATTTATGTTTCAAATGTGAGATCACCTTAAGGACAAATAAGGGAAGAAGATGCCAGATCTATGAATGACATTCCACTGTGTGTCCGTCTGGTTCAGGAGTTCTGGTGTTGGCCATGAGCTTGTGAATATAATGTTCTTGGTAAGTTTTTTTTGGGTAGAAGGACCAGGAATGTTTTGGCCTTTTCTGTCATTGATCTGCATTTGGACGTGCAGTTTGCTAGTGATGTGCCAGTTTTGTTTCCAAGTTCAAATTGTTTTTGCCTTTACTGAAAAGGAGAATATTCTGTTTTTTGTTAAGAATATTATCTAACTCCCATTTGCTTTGACAGTTAGAATTTGTCTGAAGGCATTTGAGAAGCCAGGAAGCCCAGCCAGGTCTGAGCTCCTCTAGCAGATAATGTTCATTGTGTTTCGGTCCATCTTTCTTACTCTCATTCTAGAAAAAGCAACGATTTTTCCTCTGATAACTGCTTTTGCTGTTTCCCCAGTGAGTCATAAGGTGAGTCATTTGTTTCCAGGAATACTGTCCATCGTTACTGAAGATAGCTATTAAAATGACTGTCATTTATCAGTGAGGTATTAAAGCTCATCAGCAGGGGCTGTGAAAGGCTGAAGTGAGTGTGTGCTCAGAGATTATGATTTTGCTGCCAATAGCTGGGTGTGTTATTCTGTGAGTTACTAGTGAAGACGTAATCTGTACATGAACATGATTTATGGTGTGTCTATGAGTATTCTTTTACCATTTGACTTAGCATCCAAATGTTAATCCACAATTTGTCAATTACTGCTGGATTATGGAGGAATGTAGATTTGACAGCAGTTTAGATGAATCTGCAGTAGGTGTGGGTAGAGAACTGTATTCCCAAATTTGACCAACTCTCTTTTTATTGAATTTTAATGTTCATGATTTCCGGTAAAAATGTTTGTTAAAAGAACAGTTCGCTCAAAACTGGAAATTATTTAGTCACTCTTGCTTTCTCCTCAAACCTGTGCGATCTAAAATTCTGTCTGTGTCTCATACAAAGTTATTGTATGTCCTTTGAAATATTACGCCTTTTGAATATTTCAACTTTCAGAATATTTCAACCCTAAGTGCCTGTAAAAGAGCAGCCAGCACAGACGTCTAAATTTCTCCTGTGTTTCACAGCAAAAACAGGTGAGGGGAAGCACATAATGACACAATGTTCATTTGTGTGTCACCTATTTCTTTAATACTGATGGACTTTTCCCAAGCATCATAAATATTTGCAGTTTGAAATGATTTTTGCTCCGATTGGACAGTGTTCCCTTCATACATTCTGTGTTCATACATTCTGTGTTCATACAGTCTGTGTTCATACAGTCTGTGTTCATACAGTCTGTGTTCATACAGTCTGTGTTCATACAGTCTGTGTTCATACAGTCTGTGTTCATACATTCTGTGTTCATACATTCTGTGTCTCCTGTCTCTGAACATTGGACTGTCATAACATGCAGAGTTGAAACAGGAGGTTTCATTAGGTCAGCGGGTTTGTGTCTCATATTCTGCAATAATCCGTGAAGTCCGTTTACCTCAGTGTGTTGTGTGAGATCATCATCAGCAGGATGATACTGTGGTGTATTGTGGTAAGATTTGGTAATGATTTTATTACCACCGAACAGATGTGGCAGATGGCATTGTGCATGAAATAGATAGTGTGCATCTGTCTATCACCTATCTATCTGTCTGTCTGTGTGTGTGTGTGTCTGTGTGTGTGTGTGTGTGTTTGTAACTGTTAAAGATATGATTACCATGGCTGTCCATGGCTTTTATTACTATGGATATCAATAGTTTCCTTTTACATTTCCTTTGATTCTCTGGAGATCTTCTGCTGTTCAGATGTGCTGGCACGGTTCGCTTCAGGAAAGATGTCCTCTTTTTTTTATTGCTACATATTTTGTTAGGCTTATCAGTAGGAGACAGTGTCATGTAGTTAGAATATTGAAACTTGAGCACCATGGCTAAATGAACTGTAAAAGTATAACAAAAACTGTTGCCTTATTAAATGCATAGCCGTATCCATGTGAGATGGAACAGTGCAAAAGGCAACCTGTCTGATTGAATGTTTTCAACATAAAAATCACCTTTTCATCATGGAAAAGGCACCCTCATATGGAATGACCCTTCTTCAAAACAGTAAAAGTGATATTTTAGACTAAGGGCAACCAACATGTTACATAATGATTTGTTCCTATTGAAGTAAATATTGTTCAGTCAGGTATGAAAAACAAATCCCCAGCGAGTAAACAGCCATAGCCCACAAGAGCAGCTTTCCTAGGGTGAGTGCAATATTACAGCAGCCTGTGTGTGGAGCCATTAGAGGAAAGGGAATTATTTATCAGTGATAATTGATATGTCACAGGGAGTGGAGGGTTGGTTCTGCTTGGCTTCAGAATCATACTGGATCTGTTATTTGTTTTTCCATCTGTTTGGAATAAAAGAGGGAGGATCAGCTGTGATGTCAGAGATGGAGGAAGACTGGATGGGTTTGTAGAACTGTAGGGGTTACATGTGACCTCCTGTGTTTCCACTGTTGTGAAGTGGTAGTGAAACTGCTCAATTAGGGGAAAGTTTATCAACAAGCAGTCTAGCTAATATGATGACTTACACAAACAGATCAGAGTCAGTGTTTGGAGTAGCAGCTGGTCTTTTCCCAGCCGCGTCAGGGCGTGTAAAATTAGAATATCAAAGTCTTGTGAGGGAAGCTAAAGCAGCAGGGCTTTGCGCAGTGGTTCTGTTGCTCTGTGTTTTAGCTTGAACTGAGACTGAAGGGGTAATTCACAAACACACAAACGTTATGTGAAGCACCTCATAAGGCATCTTATAAAGAATGGCAATAACTTGATATGAACGCGCGTGCTGCGGTAGAGAACAGGTGCCGGTTAAGATGGATTGTTTGAGGTTAGTGAATAAGACGCAGGGTTTTGTGCAGAAATACACACAAGTGCTGCGATTCAAACTGTCATCGATTGGCTATTGGCAGACATCTTGCATGTACATGTTGATACAGTGTCAAAATTCTGACTGGGTCTCTTCTGCTTTCTTTCAGAAGCGACATGCAAACAATGAGAGGATGGAACTTTAAAACATACTGTCATCTTTACAAATGTAAGGACCTTTGGCACATACAGAATGTTCTGGATGCCATTACTGAGAAATTTACACCCAGTAGAAAATCAGTGCGTTTTATAAAGAATGAATTTATCACAGAAATGCTCTCCGATCTCGCTCCACACCAGGCCTGCAGGATCCAGGCCTGCAAAATCTGGCCAACCACGAGCCCAAAGGAAAGAATGCAGCAAGCTAATGTTATCAGTCTCAGCCGTGGACCAGACCTCAGAGAACACAAGCTGTTTAAAAGCAAGTGTCCTGCTCTTTGACATTTACAGCACTGATCCTGTGCACTCCACCCTGGACCAGGTCTGACTAACCTGAAGTCTTTATAACTCTGAGTCAGGCTCATCTGATCCTGGATCAGAAGGGCTGGTGGTCTGGAGAACAGATGAACCTGTGTACATGAGCTCATGGTAGGAGAGTTGTGTTGGTGTGTTCCAGGCCAGGGGACAGTCAGATCCAGAGGTGCCAACACACTCATTTATACCAGATTTTATTTTGTAAGGAGCAAATTATTCCTGTAATGAGATGTGATAATGCATGGGCGTATTATAATGGTTTATGGATCACTTAAGTTTTTAATCTTCTTGACAGGTGGCTAAACAAATTTCAACAGTAACCACACACTTGGTTCCGGAATATTTTTTTCCTGTCATTTTCTCGTTAGGAATTTCTAAATATTTTTCCTTAGTAAAGAGTTCTAAGCCATGAACCAAGCCAATCAGAGATGAATCACGACATTACAAACTTTGTTTTGATACATAAACACAATTTAAAATAGCAGAAAAAGACAAAGAAGACTGTGTCTTGACTGAGTCTTTCATGAGGCATTTAACTAAAGTACACATCCCATGAAACATTTCGAATGATGTCATCAGTTTTACACATTGCTATAAAACTTAGTAAAAATGAGTGCTTGAACATTTTTTAAATATAATGTGTTATATATATTTATCGCAAAACATTCATATATGGAGATTAACTCCGTTACATCACTCACAAAGCTTCTGGGATTGGGACGTCACCCTTAAGCTCTTTAAGTGCTGTTCTTGTTTCTTGCTTCAGCTTCTCTGATTGGTGGGTCATGGAGGAATGTTCTTGAGGATTATGGATAGTGTTTGAAAACTTGTGACTTCTACAGAAACATTTACCAGCACTTAACCTCAAAGCTAATGAAAGATCTGAGTTGGATCCATTTACCTGTGCAACAAGCTGATAACATGATACAGACATTTAAAATTGTGGTATATTTTTTAATTCTCAAAACATTTCCTTTAATAATAAATGAGGAGACACTAGTGCTGGCAGTATTTGTAAATATAAATGCGGCGGTGATATAGCACAATGACAAATTAAAAGTGACAAACTGTTTTGTCAAAAACAAATGTTTTCAAGTGTCTAGCTAAACTGCATGATGTAACCCTTGCTATTATTCTGCCATCTGGCACACTAGCACTGCATGTGAAATGTGGTGAAGTGCTTTTGGTAGAGATGAGGCGACATGTTTGATCTGATTCATTGTTTTAAACCTTACTGGCCTTGAATCAACAGGACTCTAAAATGACCCAAATTTCACTGGTCTTTTCAGCAGAGCTTATTTGAAATGAACATTTTAAACCCAAAAGAAATTCAGACAGATCTTAGACGGCATTAGCGCATCAGGATGGAGACGAGCGCTTTCATCTCTGCAGCTGCTGTCATCTCACTGGTTACGGTCACATCGCCATGGCAATGTTCAGAAAACAAATGGCTAGTTGTGATGTCATAGTTGGATGGCTGTATTTGCACCCACAGAGAGAGAGAGAGAGAGAGAGAGAGAGAGTGGAAGATGAGGACTGTGGGAGTCAGCAGAGCTGTGCAGTAAGTCTAGAGGATGATGCTACTGTATCCCATTGTTTCTCTGTGCTACCTGGAGTCAGTGAGCTTTAAAAGGTTACAGTTAGCATGACAAAAGAAATCCAGCTGAAACAAGCTCTTCTTTTAACAGTGATTTCACAGCAGAGCGTGAGAAGCTGCTGTAGAGAGAACATGGGCACTTTCAGCTGCGTACACTTAGTTCAACTCCCTTAAAAGACACATTTTTTGTTAAATATAATTGTTAAATATTATAATTTTTGGTTAATATATAACTGAAGTTATATATATAAAACACAGAGAGATAAATGGTCACAACGAAGTCATAACACGAGCACCACAACACAAACAAGCATTTTAGGTAAGATTTATATCAGGAAACCACAGAAACTTAACCACGGGATCAAACAACACACGCCAACGTTTATTCACACTCTAAAAGTAGCATGCAAATGCTTCGCTTTTTGTGCTCTCTTTGTTTCTTTGCATTGCAGGTAGAAAAATGGGGCTGAGATTTCTTCCTTCACATCGTCCAGCATGGAAGACACTGTAGCTCAGCATCATCAAACACAGAAAGGGGTCCGCTTATTTTACCAGCAGGTTTGTGCCAATCAGCTGGATTAAACACATAAAACTGTCATGCTAAGAACTTTGCTCGTTATCCCAGGGAGATCGTTTTTGTCCAATGTGGCGCTTGTGAGGCTGTCAAAGTGCTCAGCTCGTGTTTAAGATTTACTTGTCTGGAGACTGTATGGCTGAGCTGTTGTCAGCTGCATGTGGAGACAAGCAGCGGTTTGGAACTGCTTGCACATCTGCATGTGCCTCTGGTTGTTTTTAATAGTGATGGTGTAAGGAAAGACACCCTCTCTCTCTCTCTGTGAACCTTCTTTCCTTCTCAAATCCCACATCAGTCCATCTGGTTTCTGTTTGGCTATGTCTGGTCCGTAGCTGCTTTTCAAACTATTTCTGCTGGTAGCATTGGGATCCAGATGGCTACACACACACACACACACACACACACACACACACACACACACACTGGTAGACTCAAGCACACATACACACTTGTAGCTGTATTTTAACTAGTGTTCATGGGTCATCTCTGATGAGGAAGCCCTACCCTGTACAGTGATCCTTGAAGATTAGTGTCTATTGGTGAAGCATTAGGCAAATATGCTCCACTACCATCTCCAAGAAAGATGTGAAGACAGCCAGCCCAAATTCAGCCATGGATGGGCAGCAGGGGCTTATCTGGAAACCAGCTCTACCTTCTCGATGCCCGGCTTGGTTTAAAGCTAAGTCCTTGCTTTTGGTTCTGCAGGGAACTACAGCAAATTTGTAAATACATGAGTCAAATGCTGGCAGGACACTCAAACACCCCCTGCATCAGACATTGAAATACAACAGCATAGCAAAAGGAACACACATTATTGGTTGACTAAGAAATGAAATTTAACAGGATGCCCTCACATGACCTTGTGAACCAGTGTATTGGAATGAGTTTTCATCTTCTTGTATGATGTTATGGTGAATTTATGGAAATGTAAGCAGAGCTAAAACGTTGTAGGTTGTAGATAATGCATGATTAATGGTTAGTTAAAGTGATAGTTCATGTAAAAATGAAGATTTGCTGTTAGTTTACTCACCCTCTGGCTGTCCAAGAAGTGCTGACATTTTTATGACAATTTTAAGTTTGCTGATGTCACCGCTTTGAAAGTCAGATCCAGATCTGCTTCCTTTGTTTTTACCATCTAAATTACATCAAATTTCTGGTTGAACATCCGGCCATTTCAAACATTTTCAACGTTGATATCATCTCACAAGCTGCCAGTGAAAGTGAATACAGGTTGATCCAGTGGTGTGTGAGCTGTTATTTCTGTTATTTCTTTGTTTTAGGTGCATGAGGTGCACCTGAGGTGTAAGATGGTACAGCTAGGAAACGTAGCCCAAGAACACATGTAGGTGGATACTCCCCATTTTTCACTCATGTGTAAAGTGTGTCAAACAATGATGACTCATAGTGCTGTTTGTGCTGATTAATGAGGCAATTGTTTTAGGTATTTTTAAGCCAGTTAAACAGAGCAGGTCATTCTGTCTAATAACTGACCTCTCAAAGTAAACTTTACAGAAAAAAGAGGATACAGAAAATCTGCATTATGTAAAATCTTATTTTCTGAAGTCTGTTTGGCAACTCTGCTTTTTAAAACGAAGGTGCGTTTGGTGCAAACAAACCTGTGTCAATCTGATATCAATGTTCTAAAGGCAGGTTTAGAATCGGTCGAACTGGTTTCAGTTCTAAGTGTGATGGCTCAATAAAAACTCTTTACTGTTTTGGAGGTTTAAAAACTGCTTGGAAGCTGTGGAGAGGCAAAGCCTTTTCCCTGCATGTATTTCCTCTGCTTCAGTGTACCACAGCTAAAGAATCTAGAACGAACTTCTGCAGCACAAAGAGAAGAACGGTCTTTGCCTCTCGCAGCAAGAACTTTTTGACCTTCACTGAAAGGCTTCCCTCAGTGTTGGGTTTTACATTCAGAAACTCTTTTAGTGTTGAGAAAAGTCCATTGTGGTGGAGATCAAGATTGTGGAGGAGAGGTTTAAAGGGGCAGCATCTGATATTTGGGGAGGTTAAGCTGAGTTTGATGACATCTTTATAGCTAGCGTGATTAGCATGTCCTCTATCTTAGCCTGCAGTTTCTCACAAGTCTCTCCTCAGTGCTCAATTCAGGTCAGCTCTGCTGTGCTGAATGGAGACAGGCAACAAAAGGTGACATCACTCCAGTAGGATCTGATTGCTAAACCCCCATTACACGCATGCACAAACACACACACACGCACCCCTCTCAGGGCCCCCGGAACAATGACATCATAGCCTCCCCCTTTCCTCAGTCTTCCTGAGATGCTGGGTTGCCCCGAACAACTCGTCTGGATTTTGTTGTGATATTTGTGTGCATTTTTCAAAGACAAAGGTGACTGTTAAGCTCATACTGATAAACGAACATAACGGTGTGGAAGAAAACTAAACTAAAACAGATCTAAATCCTAGTAAAATCCAAACTGTAGATGCGCACCAGCATACAGTATATTTTGTATTTGAATGTTGATATGCAAAATAAGGTTCTGGTATGCTGGTGTCCTCACCAAGCTATTTAACTTGAAAATGTAGTGGCTATCAGCTACATTTTATTTGTGATCTGTTTACTACCAAAACCAGTCCAGCACCAAACAAGAATAAACCCGCTTGAAACCAGCAAGAAAGTTTTGATCTGAAGGCTGGCCATCTTAGCAAGGTCCACGCTTAAAAAATGCTTAAAATCATAATTCTTGCATACTTCTTACCATTTCATAAATTGATAAAATATTTCTAGGCTGATAAATGTTCTGTAGTTGGAAATCTGTATAAGCACACTTGTGCTACAAACAGAAGAATTAGATAACCAAGTGGCACAATCAAACCCCCTCTTCATCTGCATATGGCCAACTCCCCATGATTCTCTTCACTAATTCCATGCCTGTACTCTCCTCCCACGATGCATTGTGCTGCTGTGATGTCAGTGTCGACCGGCTGTCCCTCAGAACTTCATCAAAGAGAATAGGTTGAATGGAACAGGCTTGGGAGATGTGGGGTGGAATATAAATTCGATGAGGAAACGGGATAGGGAGAGCACAGTTTTCCATGCCTCAAACCTCCAGGGTTTTAAACGAACTAAACAAATTTGTTTATTAGATTTTTCCACCTCTTTTTTCCACCAAATCCATATTCTTCCTCGTTCTTTTTAGCACTTTCTGCAGAGCATTGGGAGTTGATTAACCCCCTTCCCCCTCGCAGTGAAAAACTCTTTGTAATTAGTGCTCGGCTGAATTCATTACAGAAATAAGGATGAGAGGAACGAGAGAAAAGATTTGGGGGTTGGGTTCTGTCACCCATTTCAGGGCCTTGTGTTCTCACTAATTAAACTCTCCATTCATGACATGAATTAGCAGTCCAGATCATATTTGCCCGAGTCTCTTTCTAAACGGAGTTCCACTTCTGAAGCAACATCCGTCTTTGTTTCAACTTTCTTTTTGATTACGTTTCCTCTCATCATTTGCACTCTTCCATATGTCTTTATATTCCATATATGTCTCTCTCTCCCTCTCTCTCTCTCATATTTTGTTTGAGATGTTTGAGGCCTCTTGCCCTGTTTATATTAATTTTCCCATGAAGTACCTTAAGCGTCACTTTGGCTCAGGTCTAGTGAGTGATGTCAAACATTTGGAAAATCCAGGATTATCTGCTTAAACTCAAAATCATCTCTGGATACGCACGCACACTCGTCTCTCACACACACACAGAAGCGCCGCCGATCACTCGCGCTGTTTACGCTTGTTTCTGCCGTTATTTGAAAAGCAGAATGGCTGTTAATAGCGGTAATGGAATATAAGTCTGTCAGTCTGTATGAGCAGTGAGGCAGTCGCAGGCTCATTCGGAGGCCAGCATGCATTACTTCTATTGCATTAAGAGACATTTGCTATAGCAATTACTACTTGTGGGAAATGGGCTTAACTCATCTCTGTACGCAGAAACAGCTGGTAGGCACTCAAACTGTAGCGTTTCCTCTGTCTTTTTTATTTCAGACAGATTCCTTCATCATTCTTTATTCTATTTCTTCCCCTTTTCTGTCCAAATAAACTCAAGGTTTATTTTGGAATGGGCAATTACTCTTGCCAAGTATTACTCATCTAATGGCCTATTTATACATCAATCGGTGTGTTTGATCATTTAAATTGTTATCTGATTAAATATACATGTTCTGTTTAAGCTGATTGGTCAGGAAAATGTGTCGGTTCTGTTTTAGTCTAATCCGTTGTATTCTATTGCTGGACAATATTTGCAAATAATGTGCACCATCTGTGGCATTACTACTGCTGGCCAATGAAGTTATAATAAAACACTGTCCTCGCTCTGTACATGTGTGATTTTTTTAAACTTGCTCTTGTCACCTGCTTATCTGTTATAGTTCAAACGTGCCGTTTAAAGCAACAGGCTGAATTTTGAATTCTTCTCTGACAGGCTTGTCATGAGCGCACTGAACACTTGACTATCATGCTTAACATGTTAGTTATTGGGAAATCTGTCAGCATTACACTGTTGGTTTGGAAATAAATAAGGCCTCGCTTTGCAATGAAACCGAAGGCTTGATGCAAGAAACAAGCCAGAGAAATTTCCAAATGAAAATAAGCCATGCACACTTATTACAACAGCAGTGTCAAACAAAACAAAAGTTCACAGGGTGGAAAAAGTTATGAGTTATGATTTTCTTGCTTCCATTTGCTGCGTTTGGTGTGGTTTGGAGGGAAGAGTGATGGCCATTTATAAATGATGGGCGGCAGTGTTGTCACACACCACAGAGATGCAAACACACGCACACACACACGCTGGCCACACCCAGGCACAGGGGCTCGTTCTAAGGCCTTTACCACTACTATCTAAGATTGTGTTATGTTCAGACGTGAGGTAGTCAGTCACAGACAAACTCACTTATATACCATTAGCATATCTGAATGTATAAACACACAGGCTGCATACATACAGGTGTAGTTTGTTGTGGTAATAAATGAGGTGGAGGTGTGTTCACTGGTATCTTTACACTGGGCAGATATCCTGCTTCTGTATATCCCACTCATCACATGTAACAGGGCAAAGCAACCATTAAAGTGTTTGTATACACATACTGTAATGTGTTAGTTCATCTAACACATTACCCCACTTTTGGGAATAATTTTCATATTTGAGGTGATAAGAAATATAAACACAAAGTGAAGGCATTAAAGCTTAAGTGTGAACTTAGTATTTTAACAGACATTGTTTAAGCTAGCTAAAGACCAAACAAAAGCCTCTGCTTGCCATTGCATTGACAGTGATGGTGAAGAGGCAAGCAAGAATCCAGCAGCCCTTTGATCGGCAATTGTTTTTTTATTTATGTATTTGAATTTCTGATGTCTTGTACATACAGCTGACTAACAGTTTGTTGTTGTTGTAAACTTAATGACATTTTCGCATTGCCTTGTCTTGTTGGCAACTCTATGATGTATCACTTGAGTCCTGACTCAAACTTCTTTTCCGGTCGCTAAAACGCCTGTGGTAGCATATTAAACATCTGTCATTTATCTCATTTATTGTGTAATCAAGATTTTAGAAATGAGTCTGTTCCAGTTTAAAATATGCACCATTTATGATGCAAATCAGATACTACCACTGGTCACCTATTTAATATTTATGTGGTGTTGCCTTTCTAAGCTGGCTCGGTCATACAACACAAACACTGGATGTCTCCACGGTTTTCTTTAGGATGCAGTAGCCGCTGTCATCACTCATGACACACTCCATCCTGTTCTTCGCTGTCGCCGGCGGAAATTATGACTCCCGTTATGACTCCCATTTGCCCCTCTCTCTTCACCTGCGTTATAAACATGGAAAATAACATACAGGCAGATTTTCCCCTCTGCCTGCCCGTGATTGGTTGTTTTTTGCTGTTTAATCACATTTAATATTCGAGCAGAATGATGAGGACACCAAAGAATATTCCTGAACTCTGACGTTAGTCGTGTCTTCAGTGTCTGCCTTGTAAAATTCAGTATGTTTGACTTTCAGTTGGCAGATGCCTCAAATTCTGATGCAAAATGTAAATGGATTGAATTGTGGGAAGGTTTTGGTGGAGATTGTTCAGAAGTGAATCAGGAGCAGTATGGACAGTATGAATACAGGCGGCGTCTCAGTGGTGGAGTTGATCTTTTTGGCGTGTGTGGAGGAAAGAAGGCCTGGGGTAGATGTAACCTTCAGAAATAAGATGACATCAACTATATCAGTGGATCTCAAGTGTTGTTTCAGTATCCAGATCTTACTTTGGAGAACAAATGCTATATAAAAGTAAACAAAAATGTTCTTACATTCAAATAAAATATGTTTTTACAAAACTATGCTTTTATGATATTAATTTTAAAAAAGCAAAAGATGTGGGAAACCTTTTCTCCCCTATAAAAAATGATACGCCTGTTTATTTTGTTAATATATTTGTATTATTTGGATTTAGCATTTTGTCATCGGTTTCAGAACAGATCCGTGACCCATTTTGGGACTGTGATCCGCTATTTGAGAACCTTTCCTGTTTATTACTTTAAACAGCCGTGAAGAAGAACTTGTTTTTAAACATTATCAGTAAACATGTATCTGTATACTGTATATTCCATTTGAAACCCACTGAAACAGCAGCTGTTCATGTTTATAATAGCAAAACACACAGCAGACGGTAACTGCAGCGAACATGCAAGGCAGATTTTTAAACGTTTCAATAAAAAGAAACCTCATACACAACCAAACCTCTATTTAGTTTCATGCAACAGAGTAACAATCCATAACAGAGCATACACAGGTGTTATCGCAGCGGTCTTATTGCATAAGCACGGCTGTCTTAAGGACTGCAGATTGATGCTTCTCTGTTGGATGGTATTACTCTATGCAACTGACGTCAGAGACTCGACATTTGATTAATGAAAAGATTCAGTCAGCCATCAGCTATTTGTGATTTTATCCACCACTTGCATATGTAACAAGGGCCAGATCTTAAATCCTGGATTAAAACAGCTAATACTTCTCCTGCATCACTCTGAATCACTCTGTCTAATATTGCTCTCTGCTAACCAAACAAATAGGAGTTTCCCAGTTTTGTGCTTCCCCCGTCCCTAGAGAAGCTTTGTCAGAACTGCAGACTTAATTGTATGTGACTCTGTGTTCCATGCCAAACTCTGTAAGTTCTGTTGGGACTGACAAAGGGGCTTAAAAGGGAAAGTATCTCTTCAGTGGGCTGCACATGTACAGGATTATCGGACATTTGTAAGTAGGTAGATAGTGTTACCCCTCCCTAATTTTCCAGCATTTAACGTCTACCTCTCCGCAATTTTGCCTGTCTGCCTGCCACGGAGTCCTGTTACTCGGTAAGAAATAACTCTTGGATAAATCCCATAATCCATCCGTTCCGCCCTCCTGCGTGAAGGTGTTTTTTCTGAGAGTGTACAACATCACAATGGCCAGTACTCTCCAAAAAAGGGAAATGGAAAACATGGAAAACAGGCCGATCAAGAGCAACTAGGCGTGTACATAACAGTTAGATTTAGTCTTGGCAATGGTGGACGCTGTGTATTTTTACTCCATTACTGTTCTAAAAGGGTTAGTTGACACAAAATAAAAATTCCCTCATTTATGGATTACTCCTGTGGATTAATAATTGTCTTCAAATATCACATGCCATTTAGTCACAAGCCACGTAAGAGCCAATGAGATTTTCCCTTATTTCATTTGATTACACTAAATACATTTACAATAATAACAGTAATCATCTGCTTTTATGATGGCTGTATGTACTTGTTGGATTGTAGTATTCTGGAGAATGTTTTCTTCGCATTATACCTCCAAAGAGAGCATAGTTTTATAAAACTGTGTTTAGCAGAAGCCATAAGCATTTTGAATGGCATGGGGGTGGGTAAATTGAGTTTTCATTTGTAATAAATAGTGCTAGTGTTTTATTTTCAGTTAGGGTTAGAGTAATTTTACTGGAGCAGTATTTCATCAGGGAATCTGCATTTTTAAAGTAAATAATTGTAGAGTAAAAGTGTACTTCATCCTTCACAGACTCCAGGTCTTCGACCTCTGATTAGTTTTCCTTTTTTTTCTTTATCTTGTTCATTTAAAAAGCCCTAATTATAATAAGGAAGACTGAAATTTCTTTAGCTCTTTTCAAAGGAAGCTTTTGTGCACTGCTGAAATTCATGCCGGAAAACTGATGCTGCTTGGATTATTATCAGCAAGACCCTAAAATTGCTCGGATTGTCCTCTTACTCCATTTTGTTATTTGATCTGCAAGTGTTTTGAAAAAAGTTCAGCAGTTAATAATGTATATTAATGCTCTATAATAAGACAGATACACCACATTTTTTTCTTCTAGCTTGTGCTGTGGGACTATTCCAGAATTATCGTTCTTATTTAACTAAATGTCTAGATTTTTTTTATTTGTTGCAAACATTTTCTCAAATATTTACATTTATGAATTTGACAGATGCTTATATCCAAAGCGACTTACAGCGTATTCAAGGAGTACAACTTATCAGTCCATGTGTTTTCTGGGAATCAAATGCAATGCTCTACTATTTGAGCCACAGGACACTTTACGCAGGCGTTTTTTCATTCATGCATAAAACTTAAATGCCGGGTTAAATGCATTCACACAAAGACCCTGCAAAGTAAAAAATAATGATTATTGGTATTGATTATTTGTTACACACATAAATGTAAATTAATAGATAATAGAAAGTTCTGGTTCTTGAATCTGATATATGACCGGAGCGCAGAACACAGACTTTATTACAAACAGAATGTTTTCCTGCTTTGGCCTCCTACAATAGAAACTTCCTGTCACTGGGATTTGCCATGTTATGATGATTCGACGTCGTCAGGCTCATGAAAACAGCAGAGGTTAAAGGTTAATTTCAGGGTCAGTGGGTCAATTGCATCATTATCCTGAAGGAAACTGAAATAACAGGTGACCAACAGGACAGAACATTAACCTTTTCTGTGCTGAGGTCACGCAGCTGGAGGAAAGTTGTTTGTATGTGCGTGTTAACTATATATTTCAGTTGTCAGAACGTGTCATCAGTACTTAGTACTGTCTTTGGACCAGAACTTTTCTTCACAAGGTTTACAGACATTTTTCACTAAAGGTGAAAGCTGGCTGCACTTTTTTATTTTGCACTTTATTTTATTTTTTTTGTGACCCCTTCAACACTTGCTGGTCTATAATTGGTTGTATGTTGGTATATTTCATTTGGAGTTTATGGTTGGCCAAATGTTAGTCACATGGTCTCTTTCTGTGTAAGCGGTTGGTTCTTGGCCAGAATATACTGTCAAGTGGACCAGACCAGCTAATGATCAAAACTCTGGCTTTGCCAAAACATGCACACAGAGTGACCACACCACTATTGAAATGGAACAAATCTTAACCCTAAGCCATTAATTCATACCAGTTGTGCATTTGTTTGGACTTCACTTATGTAAAAGTCCATCAGACGAAAGCATTAGTCACTTGCACACATTTGCTGACATCAGTACCTTTCATCTAATCAGTGTGCACCACATGCCCATTGTCTCACTCTGCTAGAAGTCACTTTCTTTTATCTTGCAGTCATTATTGCATCAGTGTGTTATTCAGAGCAATATCTCATTTGTTTGTTTTGATTTGTTTAGACTGAAGCCGCACTATCACATGTCAAGCTCTGATGGCCTGCTGGAGGGAAGCAGCCCTGTTCCAGACTGTGTCTAACTTTAACTCGCTGCCATTTTCATTCGCATTTGGTAAGAAGGAAACTATTGGAGTTAAATTAACTTGGATTTGGTCTGCGTTTTCATTTGTTAAAGAAGAATGTGGGATTGTGCTTGTTCTTGTTCATGACTGTGTATTGCTTCATGCTTATTTGTTTATTCATGTGTTACTTTGCAGGTCCAAAAATTGCATCATGGGATTTGGGCCTTACTGTTGAATTCTGCACCTTATTGCTTCATTCGTTTTTAATTGTTACTAATTTCAGTCTCCTTTTAGTTTGTTTTACAGCCCTGAATACTCTCCTATCCTCACGCTGGTTCAGAGACCTCAGCTCACGTAAGCTGTGATGTCAAAGATGACAACATTGGTTCTAGGTAAGAAACTTCTAGAGCAGTTTACTGCAGAAAGCAAACATCTATAAAACCAAACAACCTCTATAATGAGATGACCTCATCCTTCTGACACAGACGTCACTGTAGTTTCACTGCGCAGTTCTATAAAAGGAAGAGAAATGATTTTTAACAGTGACAAGCAGAACAGTATTTTTTCTGCCTTAAGTATAAATGCCTATGTATTAGTCTATACTCGCACTATATATTCCTTATATACTTGAACATATATAAAGAACATTTGTTTGATTTTTTTTTTAGATGAATGTTTGGGCTCGATAATGCAGTTAATACCACAATTGAGAAAATGAAATGAGATCATTTTCTTCCCTCCATGAAAAAGTCCAAGTGATGTTATGTCCTGGGTGTCATCATGTTATGAAAACACTCCCTTTTTAATAGGGGGAAAATCAGGCAGTAACTGGGTTGTGTACAATATGTGGAATACAACTAAATATAATGTTTTAGGTAAAAAGTAAAGTTTTCTTTTTGTAATAAATATCGATTGAGCTAAAAAAACTATTGTGAGAAGCAGAAGAACAGGGAATAACACAGATATATAC
Organism: Ambastaia sidthimunki; assembly: GCA_036877625.1. Classification (NCBI taxonomy): domain Eukaryota; kingdom Metazoa; phylum Chordata; class Actinopteri; order Cypriniformes; family Botiidae; genus Ambastaia; species Ambastaia sidthimunki. The sequence goes on from JAZGTK010000371.1 coordinate 39,500, forward strand.
ATATATTTAAAGGCAGGAACTCAACTTTTGATGTCATGTTCAAAGCTTATTTGGCATTATAACGGGGTTCATTAAATGTGTCTTTACACTGCTGGGTGTTTTGGGGTTGAGGCTCAGCCTTATAGTTTTGTCTCAGGCCCCATGAATGCAAGCGGCAGCTCTGATCGTATCAGTATAAGTCGGGGGAAACGCAGCACATAAAGGACTCTGGTTTACTGAGAATGACCGGCCTACATTATGAGGCAATGCCTTGACTTTGACTTGACTCAATGATAATAGTATAATCAGACTCAGAGCACTGATAGGAGAGTTTATTCAACTATCAGTGAGTGGAATAGAGATTAGGTTGTATATATGAGGTCGTTTTGTGTTTTAACCCTGAATCACTTGCACACTTCTGAAAATACACAGCCTCCTCCAGCAGAGTCCAGCTTTGCTCACCATATTAAAACACATATATTGAATATTGTTGGTGCTGAGTGAAATGGATTAGCGTGTTTTGCTTTATTAATGTTAAAGCTGTTTTACTGCCTGCTAATTACTGCATCATTTCTATGTAGGCTATTCTTCTGCAGTAGTAGTATTATAAAACATCATGATATAGTGCCATTGCTATGTTTCTTTCATAGTCATAACTCACATTTAGAGAAAAAGTTGTTACTTTGACACTAGCAAAAAGAAAAAAAAATAGCCCTGATGAATGAATGTTGATATACCAGGCAGGTCTGTTTTTTTACCCACACAAAAGAGAGAACTCAAATTACTCTTAAAATTAACATTCAAACTCTGTAATGACTCAGTTGTTTCTCCCTTTTTAAATATCCTTCATACATTTGTTTTTGTGCATTTCAAATATTTCTCATAAGGATAACTTATGAAAAATCCCCAATACGTCTACAATACACTTTTTCCATATACAGTTTTCCTCTGGATAGTTCTAGAGACACAGTGTTCACACTTTTCAGGGGAACCAACATAAGAATAGCTTACCTAAAGTTGTCTGTAGCTGGGATAAGAGAAAGTATTTTAACTTTTATTTCAGTAAAATCTTACATAATACCAATTTTTTTGTTTTCTCACTCTGTACCACAATGTCTTCACAGCCAAGTTCAAAACACACAGTTGTTTATTCATTTGAGCAAAGTAACAAACAGTTTGTTAGACATTAGGGTCTCCCAGGTGTACTGAACTTGGCAAGCGACATGAATTGTGCAACATTATTTTGTGCAGAGCTGTACTCATAAAGACAGAGGGCAGAGACTCGAACCCTCACTACCCCCAACAGCGCAAAGTGCAGTTGCCTAGAGTTTTATTAGAGAGAGAGCAAAAATAGGGCTGGGGGTTGCGTTACTGCTGAAAGAAATTTAAATGAGAATATAAAACAGCATAAAGGAGTTTTACTGGAGTGCCACCAGAGAGAGAGAGCGATTATGTGTACCATTGTTACTGAAGACAATAAAAGAAGGAAAATAAATTAGCAAAGCATTGAGGTGGACATTTGTTGACCTATAAAAGCACATTGCAATGAGACAGCAGTACCTGCTAACTGTTAGTTTTCTGCAGTCTATTACCAGTAGAAATGTAAACTATTCACAGATTTCTGCAGTCACTCACTCCACTGTCTTCATGGCTTATTTCTGAGTTCTGCTTCTTCATCTCGTGCTGTTGAAACAATGCTTTCCATTGTCATGTGTCTTTTGACAAGCTCTGCTTTGCCTGTCATAGTGTTCGGGGTTAAGGATTTCAATGCTGTATAATGCAGACTTACTAGAGACTTATGATTGTGATGTCCTCTAAGCTTATATAGGTCTGTTCTCAATCTTCTTTACATGCAATTGTCTATATGGTGGTTTCTTAGTGTCGCTAACAGCATGATCTGCCAGCCGATCCTCAGGAACCCATTGGATGAAAATGATCGTTACAGAGTTACTCGATTAAAGTCTTTTCCCACAGTCAGTGGGTCATGCCATCACTTGTCATTTCTGCCCATAAATTGTACAGAAGGGAACTTGACAGTGTTTCTAGGCCACAGGATGTGTCTGTGGTCTCAGAAAAGGACGTGTTCTCTGTAAGTTTCAAATCCCAAATACACCACATCACTAAACGTCTGCCCAGAGTCATCAATACATCTTTTCAGCCATAAACAGAATTTACATAACTTTAAATGTCCCTTGTGTTTTCTTGTGATCTAATCACAGTCCCTGACCACAACCAGGGAACATTTTCAGAACGTTCTGTAAAAGTTCTGTCAAAGTCATCAAAAACATTCTTGCAGTAAAATTAGCAGAATGTTTTTTAATCATGTATCAAAGATGTTATTAGTAGTAGTTATTGGAACGTTAAAAACAGAATTTAAAAAAACTTTAAATTTTGAAAGTTTGAACATTTTGATTTGAAAATCTTTCTTATAACAAAGTAAAATTGTTAATGCGACATCTAAAAACTTGAACATTCATAAAAGTTTCAAAATAACATTTTTAATGTTTTGTTACTTAATGGAAACATTACGGAAACACAACCTCACACCCTAAAAATTGTTAGCTGGGCTGCTAACAATTTTTTTAAATACTTTCACTTCAGTGGAAACTTCTCTCATATTGAGGATTAATGTGACAGACTGCTGCAGTCTTGATGGTAACTGGGCTCAGAGATTTACATGCCCGGCCAGTGATCATCTGCGTGGCACCTTCAAGTTTCTGCATTGTTTGAAAATATTTGGAACTAGATTTACTCTTGTCACATGACATCAAAATGGTTCTCAGCATTGATTTAGATTTTACAGACGAAGGTTTTCAACTTTATTATTTTAAAACAAAACTACGGTAATGCATAATGTAATAATAGTAATAATAATTCAAATGTACATGAATGTTCAAGGTTTCTTGTGATTAACCCAAAGTTCTAAGATGCCTCCTACAACATTTGATGTTTTGTAAATTGGCATTTATTTTTTAATTCAGAAGATTTGAGAGCTGTGGTGAATGGCTTATTTGGATGGTACAATGTCAGACTGGCCATTAGATTTTTGGACATTTTGCAGTCCAAATATTTCAGACACTGCGAGTTATGTCTAAGATACTTTAGACATTTTTCCAGATGTTCTGCTTTTCAGATCTACAAACCGTTCTCATAATACAAAGCTGGTGTGCAGAACACCTTTACTGTCACGTAAAGGCTAAAACAACAGCAGCAAAAGGTTCCGAAAGATCATTGAGAACTGATGGCAGGTTGCACTGTTTGATCATTGAAATTATTAGTTCACAGGGCTGTTCCCCACACTCCAAAATCTCAGATGAACCCTTGATTATGATCCAGAAATAAGAGTTTCTGCGTAAGGTTCTTTCTTTTGTAAGATCTTATGTAAAAGAGACACAAATGAAAAAATTACCTTCCATTAGCTTCAGTACTAGACAGGGAGTTAAATAATTATTGTTGATCTTTCGTGAGACAGATCGTAATGTCATAAATGTGTAAGCAGTGTTGTACAGTTTTATGAATTGTAGAAGGTAAAAGTAGTGTATGCAGTCGGGTGATCTCTGTATGATGGGTTGGCACAGTGGGTGTGAGATTAAGCATGTGTGAGAGGAGGATTGTGGGAAAGCTCATACAGAAAGACACTCTGACTGTTTTACGGTCGGTGTGCAGCAGTTCATGGCTGAGTGTGTAATCTGAAGCCATCTTACCAGTTTACTGCATTCTTACTGTGATTAGTTCTTTAAGAGAGGTGGAGAGACAAAAGTGTGTGTGTGTGTGTGTGTGTGTTTCAGTAACAGTTTCTTAGGCTTTGTCAGCAGCTACCCTGTTATCACAAACAAATATACACACAATTCTGTTCATAATGTCCTGGTGTCAGAGCTGATATTTTTATTCTACACATATTTTGCTTCTATTCCCTTCCCCCATTCTGAACTTAAATCCAGCCCATAAGCATCTTAAAATGGCATGTGAGACTGTGTGTTTTGCAGCTGGTGTGCTGTGCTGACCAAACAAACACAGCGAGGAAGTCCAGTGGAAAGTGTGCAAGCCTGAGTCAGTGTAGAAACACAGCAAAAGCCTTTCAGAGGTTCTGTCCATGTGATATTACACTCACTTCTGTGTCAGCTGTCTGTGTGCCTGAGAAATCATATTGTCTGGTATTGTTTAAAGGGAGTATTTTTATTTTTAAGAGAGAGTGGCTCTAGTTTTTGTTTTCCAAGGAATTTCTTTGGCTTCTTTTGTTGAAGCATGCACAAACTATACAGACTACTAGAGCAAAGGCTTGTGAGGTACGTGCCTCAGTCCTGGGCTGCATTTTGTGTGTTTATCTACTTTTATGTGCCACAAGATTTCATCCGCATAAAAGATAGACGGGGAGTTTTGGATAAACAACTAACATTTCAGAGCTGAAATACCATTACTAAAGGCTGTTTTAACCTTTTAAGCGATAAACATTTAATTTTATGTATGGACACATACACTCTAACATGCGTAATTGTAGTTTCTAGCATCCGCCAGCAGAGGGTAAATGCCAACGTTAACCAGCTAAACTTTGACCCCCTTGATAAAACTAACCCTGATCCTGACGGAAAGTGGTGGCGGTAGTTTCCACAAGCGCAGTCAGTCTGTTTGTAAGCTTTACCCTGACCTGGAACATGATGAAACAGAAGTCCTTACTTTCATCTGCTTCCTAAACCAGACAGTGAGCCAGTGAGATATGAAGAGAAAGAGAGAGGAAAGGAAATATTGAAAACCAGAGAGAAGTCATGCCTCTGTGCAGAGAAATAAACACACAGTGGAAAAGAACGATAAAGCCACTCGCTCTCTAATTAGTCCCTCGTTTGGAGGAAATGGTGAAGCTTTATCAGGTGTAATCAGAAACTTTCCTCTTCATATCTGATTAGTGTCTGACCTCAGTCAGCTTAACATGTCAATATGTGGTCAGAAATGACATGCCAAATATCACTATGTATATTTTCAGATGAGTGCCCAAATATACACAACGGAGAGAAGACTGTGCCAGCTATTCCTTATGAGTTTTCCTGAGTCATCTGCATGGAGCTGAGCTGAATCCAGTCGAGCAATGGAAACTTGTTCAGTAAAGTGAGTTGTTTGGACGGCTCCGCTCATGTTCCATACACTGCAGGCGATTGGGGTTTATCCTTGGCATAACCTCACCTGTGGATAAACATGACATTTCTCCTCACACCAGGGAGGGCAGGCGCTTTTCGGAAACTTTTAAAGGTGCACTGGAGTGAGGGAAGTGAAAAACTGCACTTTTGGAGAATGGTTTTATCTCTTCTGCAAGACCCCTCTGTTCATTCCAGGGCAACAGCTGCTTGTACGGTTTCCTCCTCATTTACTCTGAAGAGTGGGACCTGTGGTTTAGGCACTCTTGGAGCTCGGCCCAATAGCTCCACATCAGAGAGTTTTCAGACACGTTTGCTGTAACCAAAACACCATGTGAGGTTCAACCAGTACACTGCTTCCCTGTGCGTCTAACAAACGCTTGTGTAGAACAACTGAAAAGCAGGCGCTAGGATTAAGTGTGCTGTAGTTAATGTAGAGATTTTGCTCACTTTTGCCCCTGAATTCAACACCAAAATGTATTTTTTTAAATAGCAACACAGAAGCATAGTTCGCTCTCTCTTCCAATTTAGTGGATTGCTTTGAGATTTAGGAAGGATTCAGTTTTGCAGCTCATCTTTAAAAATAGGCTGTGTCAGAGGTTGCATTATCCAAAAATGTTCTGTCATATTAAAACGTTAACAGATGGTTATTGTGCATCATTCTGACAGATAGAAAACAAGAAAAAAATCATTTGAACTTGCATTAAAATGATTATTAATTGCATTACCTTTATTTGTAAATGTAAATTATCAAAACATACATGACAAGCATGTGTGTAAGAAACTGCGCTGTCAGCCAAATGATGCACAAGTGAGTCTATATATGTTGTGTAAATGAGCTATCTCATGCTACAGGCTCCTCCCTTTCCATGCAATCTCCGCCCTCTCCCCACCCCTCTCCCCTAACCACCTTCTCACACCTCTTTGTTAAATCTGAGGTAAAGATGCTGAAATAAGCAGTTTAAGTGCAATATAACTACTTGTAAGAGCTCTGTTTTCATTGTCAAATTAAATATGACTTTATAACAGCAGCTCCACAACACAATCCCAAATGCCCTGATGGTGAGAGTTTGAGAAATTCCTGCTGTAATTGCTGTTTTGAGATGAGCATGTAGCTGTAGTGGACGACTGGTCAGATTCCCAATCGTGGGGAGTGTAGGCAATGTAAGCACCTCAGAAAACAGCTGTACATGAAAGAAAGTTGAACAGGAAATCCATCCACCAGTCAATGGATTTATGTTCCTTTCATCATGGAACAGTTACAGTTCATCATAACGCTTGCTAGACAAATAGATAATAGTAATGTTTAGTATGTATAGCATGTTGTCACTAAATTTGGTTTTGTTATGTTTAACTCAAAAGGGTCCAGTGTAATTGTTTTTTTGCTTCACCCAAAATGATTCGTTGAATGCAGTTAGGCAGTGGACAAACCAATCCAGTGTTGTGAATGAATGACAGTGCGGGGATGTCTGAGGTGGGAAGTCACTGCAGAAATGCATATTTAGTGTTTACGTCTGCGTCACTACTTTGGAAAGCTTATGCAATGGCATGAGAGATTGGCAGTTTGTCTGGTGGGAAGCACGTTGCCCAGGGAACGTTGGGTTAACCGCACATGGGAGGCTGATCCAAAAAAAACGCGTCTTGATTGGGACATTTCAGGCTGCTCCAAGTGACGGGCGATGCCAGTGGATGAGAGCTGGGCCGCCACTGACGTTTACTGCTCACACATGCGCTGGGAAACCTTGTCCAAGAAAACTACATTTGGAGAGCATTTTGAAAATACACTTTAAAAGAGGCACTTTTCCATCTGTCTTCTGTCACTCGTCTTCATCCGAGAATAAATCAAGAGAAAAAAAGAACAAACACAGTATGAAGACAGAGTACTTACGTTCATAATCAGTGAAATTAAGTTTGTATATACTGACAGCACTGAAAGGACCTCTTGGCAATACTGTGTGTTAAGTACAACAATAAAAGCCCTTGTTATTTCTGCTGGTAGTCAAAAACTCCAAACACAAACTTGTCTGTGACTTTTTGCTTGCTGCTTTTATCAGCCACTTATTAAGGTTAATTTTAAAGTCAGGAAAAGTATAAACCAATCAGAATTAGGCTATGACAGATTTAAAGCTTGGATTATAGGTTTCAGGTTGTTTTTTAGGTGGAATGTGGGTTGTCGTTTTTGAATCATAATTTTTTTGTCCAACGCATTCAAAATACTTTCCACAGCCTGTGCTAGTTTATATGTCATAGTCTTACAGATCGCTAACTAGCTTAAACAACTAAACAATAAAATGAGTTTTATATTGATGCACATCTCCTTAAAGTCAGGGTAGTCATTTTTTCCTGCATTTTGTTTATGCTGGTTGACAGCCATTTTTAATATCCTGATGGCAAGCACCAACTGCTGTAAATATGACATAATATTATAGAAATCATAGAAATGTATATATTCTGTGAAAGGTGCAGGAGCATAAAATGTTCATCCAATCATTGCATTCAGTCTGCTAATTTGCATACCTCTGACCACCCTGCTCACGCAGATAGTCTTTCAGTGTGTTCATATGTTTTGGAGGCGTGGCTTGCTTGCTAGATTGGGAAGTGTTTACAGGGACAATGATTGTACCTTAAGCTCATAAATCTGTCTGTCATGGGCACAGAGACATGAACGTTTCACAGTGTCCATTGCAGGCCCTGTGCTATCAGGCTCTTTGTATTCACTTTAAGCAGGTGTGAGAACTACAGTGTGAGAAAGTGGAGGACTTGGAGATTATCCCAGACATGTGAAGTCTGCCTCTGTATTTTGTGTGACAGTGCATGGGAAAAGGGGAACATGTAAAATTTATCCATCCACACTGCCATCCACCCACACATACGTACATCTACATTTGAATTTCCCATTGGTCATCATACTGTTCAATCATTTATAACACAGTCCTGTCAGAGAGAAGTGGAAATTTCCATGACATCTCTGTGAAAATCCATATGCAAACCAATGGTTTTTAAATGTCAACTTGCAGATTAAACCAAATCAAAAGAGTTTTATGGGTAATTCTGCTAGAGATTTGCGTAGTAGTGGTCACACTGGTTGTCATTCTTGGGAGGGGAGTAATTGGCATTGGTAATAATATAGTGAGAAAAAATGTATGAGAGGAGCTTATTATGATGAATGATGTCGTCTGAGTTACAGGCAGAACACAGTTCACCACAAATTTGCCTTACAGTATATGTAATGCATATTATGTGTATTATGTGGTTGCATTTGAGGGTTTGGGTGTATGACATCGTCCCATTTCCTAGTTTATCTAACTAGTCCTGATAAACAATAGCTTTTAGTGCAAGGATACTGTGAGAGAAAAATTATTCCCATGTCTGGAATTGCATTTCAAAAGCATGTGCATGTATGTGTATATATATATATGCAGCACTCATATGCACCAATCTGCTTGCCATCAGAATACTAGTAGTCCTTTGTTTTTGACATGCAAATTAGGCATTGATCAACTATAATCATTGTATTGCAGTATAAGTTGACCATAGGTTACACCGTCACCATATGCTATAGACCGTATAAAAAAACCCCATCTTATTCTCCAATCCTCTAGTCTTTACTCACCATGACTGCATGAGAGTTTGTTGCATCCCTGACCACAAAAGCACTCACAAGTTATTGACAAATGTCTATATACATGATATGCATGTATATTATTACAAAAAGTACATCGTCTGCATGGAAATGTTTTAAACAACTAGGAAAGCAGGCTAATTAGAATAATGACAGCTTGTTTCCTCAGGTTCTTCTCGTGGCCTTAATCAGCGATGTTATCAGAGCTTTTGAATCTCGACTGCTTACAGAACCTCAATGGAGACAGTTTCTATTTCCCAGACCTATTTCCTTCATGACAGAGCCGGCCTATGAACAATGCGTCTCTGTGCAGCTTGTTTTCTCCAGTGATCAACTTGTTTTTAACATCCTCTGTGTTGAGTGGTGGCAGTGGAAAGAGTGGCAGAGCCTGGCCGTGCTCTGGCTTTCAGTTCTGCTGCCTGAGCCCAGTGGACGGCCTGACAGTTCTGAGGGAGCCCCATACCCACAGCACATATGCCAAGCTCTGAGCTAACTGTTGTGACTGGGGATGTGTTGGGCAAGGGGGCACATACTTACTGTAGCTATGAGTATGGGAGGTGGCAGAGGGGTAGACGCCAGGCTGATTTGATTTGCAATTTCCCAAGGTGACCTATTCTAATGTCTTTCCGTCAAAGCCTGGCCATAATGGTTTTTGTGTTCGATCAAGGGCAGCAGCAAGCATTGGACACGGCGTGTTGGGAAAGTAGCTTTGGAGGAGCTGTAGGTGAAGTGCCAGGAAGTGATGACAGCCGTGTGGTTTGTGAAGCTTCACACCACACAGATTCCTGAAGAAAAGGTACACTTCACTCCTCCCTCCTCACACAAATAGAGTTGTTTTCTCCAAGAGAGGAAAATATGACAGCTAATGCATCTAAACTGCCATATGCACACACACGTACACACACACACACACACACCCTTTCCCACCCACCCATAAAATTAGATGATTTGCCTAAATATGGAACCCATTTTTGAGGTGGAGCACATTGGGTCCTTAAACTCTGGTGCTTAACTATTGGTAAAGGACACCAAAGGTTTCCACTGTTCTTACACCGTTTAACCATGTTTTACGATGTTCTCCACTTGAACAGACACATATGCTTCCTTAAGCACACTACAGAGACCAAAGTGGTGAGAACACACCCCACCAAAGCAAGATTTGCCTGATTCTTGCACAACGGCCTTTGGCTCGAACCGGACGCATGCTAAGTGACAAGCATCAGAGTGTTTCCGTCATTACCTTGTAAGCCGGTTAGCTCAACCTCATGTTGGGATTATGGGAAATCTCGTGGTGACCCTGGAAACAAAAGCATGACTTAATCAGCCTGTGAAAACAGAGACAGTGGCCAAGTGATTGGAATCTGCCAAGAGGCGTGCTGTACCACACTGTTCGCTCCAGCAGCTGTAGAGAAAAAGAGGGAAATTAGATATTGACAAGTGTTGATTATATGTTACATTTTGGCAGAGAGGAGGAGAGAGGGGACTATTACACAAACGTGAACTTCAGGTAAACAGGGAACAGGAGTGTGTTTACTATATAATGGACCTCCCATACTACTGTAGATCTCCTGCTTAGTTTTGTCTGAGTATGCACAGAAATTTGTTGCACATTCATGCAAAAGAGGTGTTAATTATTTTTGTAAATGCATTGCCTCTTTAGGCAAACAAACATCACAGATTACTCCAGTTGCTGTCATCAGACCGGGAAATCATTAATAAATTATTAATAAAAAACCCGAAACATGGTCTCACAGTAGTTTACAGTGACAGTTGGCAGTGGTGTGGTGGTAGTCAACAGACCATTACTCAGTTCAGTTTTCTGTCTGTGGCTGTAGTGCTGCTGTGTCCTCAGAGCCTAGATCTGGACTAGACTAAACCTCGTGTGAAGCTCCAGAGCCAGCATCCAAAACCACTGAAGCTGTGAAAGCAGTGTGACGCACAACAGCAGCGAGGGGCAGTCAGCCTCCTTTTAGCAATTATATATAAATATATTTAAGCCACAATGTGATGAACGGGCACAAACATTCAACATTGACTACTGTTCAACAACTCATCCAAAACATTACTTGATAGCATTTTAATGAAATCTCCTAAGAAAGCATGCATGATGTTGAGATAATTAATAATTACCCTTATTTGGATTGTAAATATTGAATGTATGAAAATGAATGCAGTTGTATTAGCTTCAGATGAGTGGCTGTCTCAATAATAGAATTGATGACAATAGTGTGGCTAATCATAACATCAGCACGGACGTCATTATAACAACAGAAAAAAGATTGAGCCAATGAGTTGCAAAGAAGCCAAAGCAGAGATAGTATGAACTCTGACATAGTGGAAATGTGAAGCAGATGTCTTTCCTTTATCCAAGATGTTGTCAGATGGCTTTATCAGCCCCGGCCCTCAGGGAAATGCCCTTTAACCTTAAACACTCCACAGATTCTCCATCTAACAAACATCTGTGGCAGTACCTCAATCTGAGGTAATTCAGATTTTCCTTCTTTTATCAAATGTTGCTCATCCTTCTTCATGTACTGTATGTGTAATCATTTTTTTGATGTTTTCCATCAGATCCAAAGTTCTCATCTGGAGGAGGTTAAAGAGTACATCAGCTGTTAGTACCAAGGTGGGAAAAACAGCACATTGTCTTCCAGATGACCTCCTATGAGGAGCTAACAGGTATAGGAGAACTGTTCTGGACCCCCCAGACCACAACATATTACCAGACACAGCCTGTATTCTGCCCTTAAGCCCAAACGACTTGTGCTTTGGAACCAGATCAGCTGGAGATCAGAGAGTAAGTGTCAGGGCTGCAGGCCAATGCTAATGGCAAATAGCAGGATAAGAACCAGATGATGAGCCCAAATCCCCCAGTTCTTCTGCCACACACCTGGGGAGAACTCTGGTTGGAGCCTTAGCTAAAAGAGCCTCAGTTCCGGCTGCACCAGTGTGCTCTTTTCTGGACCATGAAACTTCACAAGGTGACAGTACACTGGAGAATGACATCATGTGATACAGTTTTTGAGGTCATACCCTTCATGGTTTGGTCTTGCATTGACTAGTTAATCTCATAAGTCTCTGTCCAACCTCGTCCTCACATCTTTTTCACATCTTCATGCAGAGGGGCTTTTATATGTTGGACTCATTCACAGCTTTTCCTTGATGGCATTTGTTTCCTTGTGCTCTTTATTATTCTCAAGACGACCATTTTGCTTTTTTTATAGGCTGTTCAAAATGGTAATGATGTGAGATCCCAAACCGCCGACTGATTTAGACGTCTTGGAACCTTGCTGAAGAGAGTGGGTTCTACAGAACATACAAAGCCACAAAGGTGCTTTTCTTTACCTACAGTGCTTCTGTCAGCTCCTCTAAACTTTCCTTTCTGCCTCTTGGTTCAACACCCCTCCATGTGCTGTATTTCTCTGCCTGTTTCCCCTGCTAATAATTAATGTTTGTGATTCTGCACAAGCTCCTGCTTTCACTCCCTCTATCTTCTTAATCGCAGTGTTGCTCAGGACAATGATTTCAAAACAGGGCAATTAGTGTAATGCTGGTGAACGACTGGCATATACGGATGTTTCCTATTAAAATCATTGCTGGCTTCAGTATCTGACTCAACTGCTTTCTGTCTTGGCAGTACAACCTCTCTTGCAAATGAGCTCTGTGAAATCTAATCCCCCGCTGGATTCAAAGATGTTGTATCACTGTAAGTAGAGTAAGTCCAGATGAGTTTATTCTTCAATATGGAGGCCATTGCCAGACCACTGAACTGTGGTGAAGGTCTGGTATTAAGGACCGTAACAAGTGACTGGCTTTCACCTTGAGCCCTCTGACACTCTGAGCCAATCTGAAAGATCTCCATCATAGTAAGTCTCAACAGATATGAGGTGATTTATAATGAAGGCATAATGCAGGTCGGTCATTTTTATTGGATCGCAATTGACTTTATGACTTTATACAGTTTGTATGCTTAGTTTCAAATGTCAGTTTGATAAGGTAGCTTTGGGTGTGTGCCAGCATAAGTTTAGATCCTAACATTATTCTTTGCCATCTGTGAACCAGCCATGTTTTTGGGTGTTGCCAGGCAAAGCTCCACAAATCATGTCAGGGTACTTTACAAATGCTGATGCAAAAAGCTCAAAACAAAGAGTTCTTTCCTTGCTCCACAATATGGGATTGTGACTTAACCATTGAAGTAACTCGAGCACAACGTGGTCAGATGGTTAGATAAAAGGCTGACGGTGTGGCTGCTTCCCAAGATTTCCTTATAATCATAATCTAACTTTGATAAACCTTGAAATTTATAATGTTAGCTGCATAAAGAAACAGAATCAAGATACAAAAAAGTGTGAGAGAAGAATGGACTATAAGGGTAGGGTTTTCTTTTGTAAATCTTCATATTTTGATGGCCCGAATTTAGAGAATATGCATCTTTGTTTCCATGTCATCCATTTTTGTTTTATTGGAATGCAAAAGCTGCTGTCAAACCAACAAATGCAATTCTCTCAGTCTCCTTTGATAATCCTCATCTTCCCGCTTCCCCTGGAGTCTGGAGAGTAGTGGGGTGTCCTCAGAGCAAGCAGGGATCTACCATTGTCAGTCTGTGAGGGTGTTTAGATTACGGGTGAGGTGTTTGGAGCTGATTATTTGCTGTCAAAGGGAAAGCTGAGCGGAAGCAGGCGACAGTCTCTCGGTTTGTTTGCATAGGGAATATTGGTGTTTTGCCATGGAAAAGCATGTCTGTGAATGCCTATAAAACCATCCTTGTTCTGAAGTTTCTTTTGGCTAATAACCACTGTACACAGCCGATAATCCCAATGATGGAGGGAAAACATCCACGAAAATGCAGGTTGGAGGTACACATATCCTGAATGAACTGTGCACGTAGTCTGTGATGGTTTGTGAACCTGATTCAATTAGATACAAATGAAATTCTGGGAGAGTGTGGGAATCCATCAGTGTTACCTCTCAGTTGTTCCCTGAGGTTTTTCTACACACCACTTATTAAACCACATTTTGGGTCTCATTCAGTGAAAATTATGAATACATTCAGAGACAGCGTAATTTTAACATTTAAAAAAAGGCTTCGTTTGCTGAAGAAGGAATGTAATATACATTTGAAATGGCATTAGGTAGAGTAAAATATGAGAGAATTTCTTGCTTTTAGGTGAACTATTTCTTTAAACAAAACATAACTAAGAACTCAACAGAATTTCCTGAGCTATAAAAGAGCAACCAGTATTCAAATGAGACACAAAATCTGAAGCAATCACAGGTGTATGAGAGACCAGAGTGATTATTTTGAGATCATGTGGAAGTGTTAAGTGGCAGGACACTGTGTTAGTGGTAATCACATACTAGCAGATTGGAGTGCTCACGCATGACTGAACAGAGTATACTGTCATCCGGCCTCTGTTACACTACACGCATCAACATACCATAATCAAATGACCATCATAATCATAATGAAAAACAGTAAGGTACTGACCTCATTTCCTCTGTAATGGTTTTCTGACCATCTTTCAGATTGTTTTAATAGAGTATCTGCACCACATTTCATGTTTTATTAATTGTACATGCTCTATGATGAAACCTCAAAACAATCCTCACAGGGTAAATAGCATTCTGCTAGCGGGACAGTCAAACTTTTAACTAAAAGTTCCGGTTCATAAATGGAAATCATTAGCTTCGATAGTACTAAAAGAACATTTGCTACACCCAAAGTTAAAACACATTTTTGACCCTCTGTTTTAAAAACAGTAGCTGTTCTGACCAAAGTGCATCTTTTGTTATGTCTGGAGTGCTGATGCTATGCTATTAAAGCCAGTTATAATGGATATGAGCATAAGTGAGAGGGTCACTGCTGAGGTCATTTCCTGTCTGTGTTTGGGCCCGCCTCTCTGAGGGTGATCAGTGGGAATGTTTGGATTGTCTGGGGACCTGATGGATCAACTCCCAGCGAAACTCCTCATTCATCACTCAGAGACCCACCTCACACATAAACACACAGGAAACTCTCTGCTGATGCTCAGAGGTCTGTCTTGTAATTTCTCTTGACATCTGAAACTGTCACTCATTTCATCCAACAGTTTTTTCTCAGTGAGTAAGAGTTCCCCTGTCACATCATTGACAAGCGTGTGTGTTTGAAAAGCTGACGGTGATGAATGTGACATCTGTGGGAGGTGATACAGCATTGTGCCTAATATTCTGTCAAATTAAATAAGAAGTATTTGTGGCCAGATCAGCACCAAGGAGATGAAAGTCTGGAAACATGAATTTGATGGATAGATGGCCAGATGAACGGAAGGATGGATGGATGGTGGACTGACAGAGGAGGGAGGTGTGATTTTGATGAATGACCACTCACAGCACTTTCCCAGTGTTACTGCTAATGGGTGTGTAATCTTCAGGTCCTCTTCAGGTTCTTTATGTTAAACCTGATCTGAATGGCAGATCACTGAGGTCCTGATTGCATTGTTCTGCCTACTCACCATAGCAACCACACAAGCCCACAAGCTGCTTTAGAGCTGTCATATCTGTGGCACTGAATGTCACATAGCTTTAGGTGGCCCTCATAACTAATGATAGAATGTGATGTTAGACAAACGCTGCCTGTCAAACTGTGATGTGTGAAACCATCTACAGAAACTTTCACACACTGTATTGTTCTAACGTTAGGAAGTACACAATGAATTAAATGATGTGATTCTGTGCAGTGAGACTTCAGATTCTGAGAGACATCGTGTCATCATCCTGGTATCTTCTCTGAAGGAAATCTCTTTGCTGCATTCACGTTATGAATTTGAATTTGGTGCAATCTAAACCACAGATTATTTCAAGATGAAAATGATCATTGCAGTGTTTTCAAACACCTTTGAGGCATTTAATGTGTTAATGTAGAACAGATGTATGTGCATATGTGTATGAGTGAGAGAGAGGGAGTCACAGTCATCCTTTTGCCAGGTCTTTTTTTTGCCATGGCCCTCATGTTCCTACCAGTTAGTCCATCTGTATTTTAAATGGATAACAAGGTCACGTGCGCACACACCACACAGACTCTGAAAAAGACAGTTTGGGAACAAGCTTCATCTTTCTGGTGTAGCATGACACAGGGCCATAGAATCTGCTGGATTTCATTATTTCCTCAAATATCAGAAACGTTTGCTCAAAGAAACATTTTATTGGTGAACCAGATGCAACAGAATATCCTTCACATTCTTTCAAAAATATTTCTGCAGATTTTTCATGCGTGGTGTTGTGTTCAGTCCTGTCAGCCACATGTCAGGCTTTTGGATCACGTCTCATTTTGTAAGTCAGAAGCAGATGACCTTATTCTCACCCTGTCTCACTGGACTGAAAGGACCCCCAACTCTCCACCAGACACCCTTTTCACTGACTGATGGATGAATTGGGCCTGGCATCCACCCCCTACCCAGATGGGGGGCGTCCTAGTAGAAGGATTAAAAAGGGGGTTTCTGGAGCGAGTTGTAAACGTAAGGGGGAAACTCGACCAGGCGAACGAGGGATTGTCACTCCGCAAACTCTCTCTTACCTGTCAATCAGTTTGACAGATGAGGATTACATCATCAGTGTACTGATATGAGACCAGAGGGAATAAACCTGTGGGGCTGCCATGAATTCAACCACACACATGTGCCTGCGTGTGTGTTTGTGCACAGACATTTAGTTTTGTTTAGATTTGTGTGTTTCCACCTTCTCCTTTTCCATTCTGTTGCAAATATGTGGCATGAGCAATTTAATGTCTAATCTGACTACCAGTTTGAAGTTGAACCCAGTTGGTTGTCCTTGAACCATGATTCTTAAATAGCTTAACCAAAGATACTACCTTGGTCAGTCAGCACTGGAAGACAAGAGTCTATGTGAACTTCTGCACATTTCACACAGGAGCAAGTTGTGACAAACCTGATAAGTCAGTCACAAATTGAGCAGGTAAATTTTGTTCAGAAATCAGATTACCATCTATGAAACCCTTTACACAGAGCAGGTCATTTTTCTGTCTATGAAACCCATGATGTTCTTAACATTATCTACGTCTTTAACACGTCTCTCCGCTACTCCTTTATTACTATCAGATGCTTTCTGATTGTGGTGTCCAATATTAAATGAGATGTAATAACACAGCAGATTTTGCCAGCTTCAGCACTGACCTGTGACAGGATATCCCTTTTCATTCACAACTACTTGTTGGTTGAGTAATGTGTCTTCTGTCCAATATTTCAACCGTTCCCTGCTATCCTTTTTCTGTGCGGTGTTCAGGCATGGATGAGATAATCAAGCGGCACTCTGACGACGGCTGAGCATGAGCTGGAGGGACTGTGGATGAGAAAAGTGTAAGGGAGGTAAATCTGGAGACCAAATGTTGTTTTCGTCTTGTTGTGCTTGTTAAGAGGTGAAATTACAAACATAAGAAAGCAGAACTGAGGTCAGCTATAGGAGTCTGTTGGTCTGGCCGAGAACGAGACACAAGAATCATGGAAAAAGACAAAAAGCTTGAAGTCAGTTGACTGGATGCAGCTCAGTCGAGGTCCACAGCAGTGCTGTAGGAGATAGACATTTTCTTTTTTCTTAAACAGTGAACTTACATTTTAGCAACGTTGTATAAAATGTTTAAGACAGATCAACCATGAGTTTTTTTTCACCACTTTTTTTAAATTTAGACAGATTTTACTAAATGAAATCTGTTTGTGTTGGCAGTGTAGTCAATATTTAGAGTATGTGCATCAGTTGTTTTAGCAATAATAATTAAAATAAGTTCAGACTATTCAGACTGAGACCAGAAAGTTTTGATTTTTGATTAGATTTCAAACTACATTTTTTCCTGTTCAGACTGTAAAAACTACATGGGTTAGGTTGAATACACCAAAATATCAGATTTTGAAAGGGAAAGTGACATGTATTTGTCAGTTATGGTTGCCCATAACCGAAATGTGACCTCTGCATTTAACCCGTCCTTCATGAGGAGTGAACACACACTGCAAGTCATGAACACACACACACACACTGGAGCAGTGGGCAGCTATCACTGCAGCACCCGGGGAG
>JAZGTK010000371.1:57336-83473 GCA_036877625.1 Ambastaia sidthimunki
GGTGTCTTGCTCAAGGGCACTTCAGTTGCTACCTGCCGGCGCTGGAATCAAACCAGCAACCTACTGATTAACCAGTTTAACCTACGACTCCTTAACCAGTAGACCACAACTGCCCCCCAATTTTGCCGATTTTGCCACCTGTCTGAACAAAATCTGTGCTTCTGAAAATCACTGTCAGTGTGAACACCTTCTAAAGCCACAGAGAAAATTCCTCAGTTTATTCTCTGCTCTGTATCCTGCCATTCCTTGCTAGGGTTACAGAAACTCAGTGCTAAATGTCAAAAACAGTTCTAAAGAGCTCAGCTAGCTCACCCAGTGTCTTCTTTCTTGGTTCAGCTGTTGTATCTACACTGATATTTAAAGCCCATGTTTGTAGGATTCACACTAAAGACTCCAGACACTGTGAAATAACCTGATTTATATTTTTCCTAAAACGCCAAATTCTGGATAAAATCAAATTTACATGTCAGTGCAAAGTTTTTGTTGATTGCAAAATATATGTGTTGTTCTCTGTTTATTTCTGTTTAAGAGGGAAATTGAAAAAGCAGCGTGTCATCACAGCCAGAGGTTCTTAGGTGATATAAAGATGTAAAGGTGCTTTTTGATGTATGGGTGGGAATTAGCTTTGAAAAGCCCCCACACCTCTCAAAAGTGCTTAGTCACCTGAAGAGTCTTTAATCAGTCAGCTTGGCTTGTGAAACTCATCTTCCAGGGAAACTAGCAGTGATTGTGGCCCGACTGTCTTGTTGTGGTGAATGAAATCATAAGAAATTTCTCTTTCTCCACTGCCCCTCCCCCTAGACAAACACAAACACCCCAACCACAAAAAGTTCACACAGTGCGTCAGGTGGTGAAACAGTGTGTGTGTGTGTGTGTGTGTGTGTGTGAGAGAGATAAAAAGTGACGAATTACTACATCTGTCGGTTGTGGAGTGCATGCCTGTGTTAATCTCTTGTGATATATGTACCGTCAGGACAAAGCCCAGCAGCTTGTGTGGTTAGGGAGTAGTGCAAATGTATGTGTGTGTGTGTGTGTATGAATTCACATATGTTTTATGTACTAAGTAGGTCACACTTGGAGAAAGGTCCATGTCCTATATATGTTTCTGTTGGAAAACCATCGCGATACAACAAACCCTTAAAAACATTAGCCTACATCCCTTTCTGACTTCTAACGTGTCTAACCTACACAAAAGTAAACATGAGGAATGGCAAGACTGCATAGTCTGTTTGCTCAGATGCTGAGGGATTATGGGTAAAGTTTGTATCTGTCTGGGGCAACAGTTAGTCAGTGGCCTAACCAGCTGTGCAAGCAGCTGTCTCTCTACATACGGAAGTGAAGAGGCGATAACCCTCGTACAGATGAATTATGTTTGCATACACGTGTTTTCTGTGAGTGTCTTCCTGATTGTGAAGTTCAAAAGTATTATACAAGTATTAAATTATACAAAAGTGTTATATTAATATATATATATTTATTAAATCAATTATATATATATATATATATATATATAAAATAAGTGTGTAAAAAACACTGTCATCATCAGCAGATGAAGTTTCAGAAGCTCCTTTGATCTCAATGGATTTTAACAGATAAATATAATCAGTGTAAATTTGAGGAGGGTAACGCTGTAAGATTTTAACTTTAGTAAAAAATGAAAGGCTGACCTATGCGCCTGCAACTAATGAACTGATGGTCAGAAACAGTGAAGTATTGCCTTAAACCTGAAGTATAAGTCTTAAATCTGCTGGAGGTTTTGCCCTGAGAAAAGCCCTCACTCGTCATGCTTAAAGCTCCTGAAGACTCTCCTGTCAGACTGAATGTTCACAACTTTCCATGTCACCTCAGCAGAGGCTGCTAAACTTCTTTATCTCTCACGACAGCTCGGCTTGTCACAACGTTGTGGCAACATTCAGTCTTGCGATATTTTCTGAAAAGAGCCGATGTATGCAGAGACACTTTATTAACATCCAAACTTCCAGCAAAATCTGTGAACCCTGAACCCAAAGCCATATGCGCAGATCAGTTGTTTAAGGGTTCGAAGTCTCAGACTTTGAAACTGGCCTCTCAGTGTAAACTCTGTGAATTGAGTTCAGTTACAGGGGAGGCCGTGTGTATTTACCCTGGTTAAAGATGTTATTTCTACCACATGAGCCGACGCTGGGAGAGCCTGCGTTTAAATGTAATCATACTTAGTGAACTGATCATAAGTGTTTTACTGTAACTGGATCTGTGTGTAGAGGAGTAAAGATGGTCGCTTCTCTGGAGGAGCTGAACGGGAAGATATGGTGCATGTTTCAGTTTATTTATGTAGAGATGTGAGATGGAGGTGTTGTCTGTGTCACGTGTGATGTCTCGCCCCACATTTCTGCTTCGTTCAGACCATGTGGTTTATTGCCAAGTTCCACAGCTGGATTGATCTGGAATCATTTGAACCCTTCAAAATATCATTGATTAGCGTGAAGGGTGTCTTGTATGTATTATTGCGCTGAAAAATCAGATGAAGTAATTCCACATGATGTTGTTTTGGTTTTGGCTCATAGTGTGTCAAATGCACTGCTTGGGTTCCTGTTGAGATAACACAAGGTTCATTCATTATGCTGTATTCCTCTGAGATGCAGAGCTTATATGTAGAACAGTGATTTAACCTCAAAACCGCTTCCTTTACACGATTCCTTTGAATAATGAGCCTTCGGAAAGGTGATTCTGGTAATGACAGGGGAAGTGAAAGCTGTGTACAAAACCATTAAAATAACTTAAAGTATGTTGATGCTTATAGAACAGATTCATCATTATCCAAACACAGTTTCTACGATGTTTGAGATTCACAGTACAGTGGAGGGGAAGACGTGTCCCCAGACTGCTGAACAGATGTGATTACTATGAACTCTTGCTGCATGAAAAAAAGGCTGCATAAAGATCCTTGAAAATTCCCTGTGTTGTATTCCATGGAAAACATAACAGCATACAGGTTTGAAATCATGAGTAATGAGATCATTGCCACTTTTAGATAAACTAATATTTAAGAAAATCGTTGTGTTTTATACTCATATTTATAACCCTAATTTGCCGTAATTCATTAAATATTTAAATGTATGCATATATTTGTTAGAATAATAAATCGTAGGCTGTGACCCAGGGCATTTGTTCAACTCAGAGGTCCAAGGGAGTCACGCCACACCAAACTGAACTGTGAACTCCCAACTTCCCGTGCTGTAGGCGTCTGTTGCTAGGAAACAAGTGGCCCACACTCTCAATTTCAGCTGGGGTGAAATGCAAGTGTTTTTCTGTGAGGTTTGGCTGGCCGTCTTTTATTGATGTACAGTTTCCTTTGAGTCGGAATGAGACTTTCTGTGGGCCAGGACACTTTCAAAAGAGAGGAAATGGGGGTGTGTCCAGAGGTCAAATGGTCCCTTTTGTGGGGCTCCTGGGGGACAATGACAGTGGGGTGATGCTCTGTGGGGGCGAAAGGGTGAGATCCTTCAGGACAGACAGCGGTATAACAGGTCTGGGGAGATACGGCATGTTGCCAGAGTCAATGTGGAAATGTAAAGTAGAATTATACAGTCGAGCTACATAAAAAGGAAGAGGGCAGTGAGAAAGTAAACGTGTAAACCCATGAGCATCCTAACACTTTAACTACTGCTTCGTACTGTATCCCTTTAAAAGCAGCATAAGCAAACATGTTTGCCTCAGGGGCTGAAATTTGAATAAGCAAATTCTCCTGATGTTTTTAATAAGTTCAGTTGCACATGCAACGGAGTAGATTGGCTTTTTATGGCAATGGAAAATGAGGCCACAAAATAATTAGGTTTTCCATGTTAATAGAATATTTTTCGTGTTTAGTACGTTGTAATTTAGTGGGTGTTTTGTGAAACGATGCAGTGAATCACATATTGTTCTATCGTAAAACAAGCTTAGCTTAATTAAATTCTGTATTTTTTCACAGATGACACGTATGATAACGCAGTCCGCTTTCTGCTTCGGCCATGTTTGTAGGTACGTGTTTTTATTTTCATAGCGCTCCAGAGTTTTCATGGTTGCTTTGTTAGTGAAATGGGAAGTTGCCAGATTCTTCTTTTTCATCCGTATTTTGTGTGTTATTTTGCATTTGAAAGGACCACCCATTGGGCTCAGAGGAGAGAGATTCCCTGCACACACTCGCTTTGGAATATTAATGGGCTTCTCCTGGGAAAACTGCCCACAGAATGGGCCACTCCACTGCTGTCTCTGTTTCCGCTCAGCTGTCCTCAGAGTATGTGAGGATGTGCACTCCCATCCAGCCTGAAAAAATTTCAAGTACACCTCAAGCTTTTGTACTGATGTTTTATTAAGAACTCTTGAAGCTGATTGTTCCGCCTTTTTGTTTTCTTTGCTTTTTTCTCCAGGACATCAGTGAAATTATATTGCTGCTTTTATTACACATCAAATGTGGCTGTTGCTCTGTTTTTGTGTCAGATTCTTTAGTCTCAACTTTATAGCTGTAATCAATAAATAAGACACATTCATTGAACTGAAGGGACATTAGCACACCGAGAATATGGGAACAGGTGACAATGATGCTTTTAGCTGCATAGTTTTCCCTCTCAGCTGCAGAACCAAAGCTGTCCGGCATGCAAGATATTTCATGGTCAGCTCTGAGCATTAGGAGAGTGACCATCCTAATGGCTTCTGCAGATGACAGCGCTTGCTGAAGTCATTTTCCTTCCATCCTTTTCACATTCTTTGTTTTTCTGTCATTTGGTTTCAGTCATTCCATCATTTGCTTTGCGTCTCTGAGGTGAGCATTGAACTGAATTCTATAGTCTACTGAGCTGTGACTCCAGCACGTCACATTTTCTTCTTATTTGTGATTATTTAGTTGCTGTTTTATGTCTATAGTCTTTGTACTTGTTGCATATTCTTTGTTTTGCATCTGTATTTTATATACGTTGGTTTAGGAATATAATTGAATTGACTCATGTTTTCTGTTTATTGTATTTGTCCTTTATCACTGAAAGGCAGTGATTTAATTTATTCAAAATAAAATCAAACCAAAAGAATAAAACCAAACGTATTTGATATATTCAAACACAGTCTGTCTCACAGTTCTAGCTAGAGAGAATTGATTGGCTCAGTAGTTCTCAAGGGTTCTTGCTTCAGGACAACAAACACTGCAGCAACAAAATTGCACAAGTATCCTTTGCTTAATTTGGCATTATTAATTCCTACAGAAAAGTGTGCAGTGTTTGGATAAATCGCCTTTAATGTCAGGAATAAAAAGTGGGAAGTATTTTCTGTTCCCGTTAATGACGTTCAAGCCTATTTGTTTTGCTGCCCTAACTATGTGCGATTATATGGTATTTTATTATTTGCATTGTGTTTTTATGGGACTACCACACCAAGTCTGTGACTCAATTTTGGTCGCAACCCACAAGTTGAGAACCACTAAAGTAAATAGGGACACATTTGCACCTGTTTAAAATTGAAACGTCTGATCCCATATCCTAGAAAAATGTTAGTTTTGTGGGCATAATAGTTTCTATGCATATGGTTACATAAACAACTGCTCCTATTGGAACAGCTGTGACCTTTGACCTTCCACTGGATTGCCATTTACTGCTGTGGGCTGCTGCCTTTCCCTCATCCATGAATATGTTTATTAATGCTATAACACACGTCTGTGCTTTTTATTAATCAAATAATGGTGATCAGGCAGACAAATCTTCTAAAAACTCTGGTGTTAAGGTTAACAATACATATACATGTGTCACTCTTCTTTTTGTAAAGTCACTTGTATGTGTGAAACACATGATGAGCAATGATGAGGATTCTATGCAGTGCCAAAATATGAGCAGACATCTGTTTCTGGTTTTGTAATTAGGAACCGGTTCAGACAATCACAAAATAGTGCTGAAATGAAAATTATGAAAAGAAAAAAAATCTAAATTCAATGGTGCATGACTTAATTAGCATGATGGACTTGTGTCAATATTTTCCTTTGCTGACTGTTTAGAGGAACAAATAGGAAACGGGAGAAAAAAAAGAATGAAAGATAGAAGCACATGGACCAGCCGGAGGCAAACTAAATGCTGCTTTCCTTCCCTTTCTATAGCAATAATATGAGCATTTTAATGTTGCTGTATCATCTGCAGGCCACACTTGCGTAAGAACAAACTAGAGTTGGTCATTTGCTTTAGAGGAATTTCTCACGTAAACAGAAGTCAGACATCTAAAAGTGTAACTGCAGATTAAAACACTATGAAATGATTAGACACAGGTATCTGTTTTAAGTTTTATTCTTGCTTTTATTGCAAATGTAATACAAAAAATGAGCTTCAAAGGCAGTAAAATGTTAAACTTTTTAAAGACAAAAAAGAATTTGTTCAGTTTGTGTAAAAAATAAAAGATCACCATCAGTACTGAGATTACTGACATGAGCACAAATGTTAAAGAGCAAAATCTATAAGCAAAGAAACAAGCCAACTAACTAAATAACAACTACAATTTCAAATTGAGCAAAACTGTAAAACTTTCAAACAGAAAGACTACCCTTCCAGTTTAATCAGCCTTAGTTTAGAAATTGCAACAGTACTTTGCGCATAATTACACAACTGGTTAGAAATAAGGACAAATAAACATTTAAAATAAAAAATCTACATGATAAATAAACATGATGAAAACAGAATTTAAATCTAAATGGCCTGTTGTTGATTATATGTCACCATATTCAGAGGCAAAATAATTATTTTTGTATAAAGTATTAAAGAATAAAATGCAAATAATTTCTTTAAAATAAAATTAATACTAATAAATAAATTAACGGGGTTAAGATGGAATACACAGAGGACGGGTGAAAGGGGCTGTAAGATGACACTGACCTGACTGCAGGCTGCTAATGACATGCAGAGGTCAGAGGTCACTTCCTGGAGCTGTGACACATGCTGTTACACACTGACTACATTCACAGCTGCAGCTACAAATCTGATGGCCATTCACTTCTAACATATGACAGGCACTGATTTTTGGGTTGAAGACAAACGTACAACTTTACAAGAGCTGGCAGTACCTTTAAAAAAGTAAGGATTTAACAGTTGAATAAGGATGGTATTTTACAGGGACATAAATAAAGCACAAAATCAAACTAGAGTATAAAATGCACTGCATGAAGACTAGAAACAACAGAGGCTAAAACACTGTTATAGTCATTGAAAAACGCTGTGAGAAAACAAGGCTGTACTACTGAGAGTGGTTTAGTAAAAACAGACTTTTCTACAAGAAACACAGAAGGCCTCTCATGACTGCCAGAAAAAGAACATGTTAAGAAAACATACACAGTACATATTAATGTATCAATAATCAATAAGTCCTCACAGAGGATTCATTTCTCAAAAATGTTTATCTGTTCTTGCAATCAAAGCTAAAAATATAAACTCTAATCATGATTTCCGGCGATTAAAAGGCACGTTGGGAGCCACTGAGCTAAATTTTTTTTTCTTTTTTCAGAAGTCCAGCTTTATTTCCGTTCTTTCTCAGTTTTATCTTTTCGTGTGGAAAATTCAAGTGTGTGTTTTAAAGAGTGGAATGATGGATGTACATGTCATGTTCATTTTCTACGGTTTCTAAAATGTTTCTGGTTGTTGCTAGGTATTTGTGTGTGTGTGTGTGTGTGTGTGGTTTTGTGTGATGGAGTGTTCCCTCAGGGTCTTGAGAGTTGTGTGTACACGGGCTGCTGGTCCCAGTGCTGAGGACTGTGATTGGACTGAGGGATCGAGGGCACACCTGTAGAGTCAGCGATGGGGGTGTACATTGGCCTCTGGCTGGAGCTCATGTAGCTAAAGGTGGAATAGAGGCTGGAGCTTTGAGCCCCTGCATGGCTGTAATAGGAGGTGGCGCCACCCTGGTGGTCAGAGTAGTCGTACTGCGCACGGGTAATGGATGGAAAGGAAGTGCTGTAGTGCTGGAGGTGCTGGACATTGAAGGAACCATAGCTGACATGCTGTGGGGAACCCTGCTGCTCGCTGTAGTGGCTGGGACTCAGCTGTTCGGTCTTGATATGTGTTGTTCTCGGCTGGTCCTGCTCCCCAGCGCTTGCGGTCCCCAGTGGGGTCAGGGTGTGCTGCTGCCCACCTTGAGGGCTCCCGCTCTGGGTCTTCCCCATCCAGCCGTGCCCTCCGGGGCCCCCAGAGACGGAGGCACCAGCGCTGATGCCGTAGCCTGTGTAGGCAGTGTTGGTCACACCTGCGTGCCCATTTGGTGGCAGGTACTGGTCAAACTCATTGACATCAAATGTCTCGATGTGGGAGATGACATCACTGCTCAGCTCTCCAATGTCCACATCACGAAAGTCGATGTTGAGCTGGCGTCCAGTGCCTTCCTGAAGTGGTCGGGCCTCACGCTTCAGATCCACTTTGCCTGGCTGCACATCAGTTTTAGGGGTGGTGGGGGGAGTGGGTGGCCCTTGAGACTGACCTGTTTTGAGGCAGTGGAGGGGGTGGGGGGAAAGAGGGGAGTTAACCAATGCACACAGATGACGCAAATGCACTAGTGGAAAAAAACACTATATGGCTCGTAGCTAAAACTTAAGAATCAGCAGCTGCCAAGTCCATTACCACCAGTAATTTAATTTATCAATGCATCAAAGATCTTCTGATAACTAAACAGTGATGTAGTTC
Organism: Ambastaia sidthimunki; assembly: GCA_036877625.1. Classification (NCBI taxonomy): domain Eukaryota; kingdom Metazoa; phylum Chordata; class Actinopteri; order Cypriniformes; family Botiidae; genus Ambastaia; species Ambastaia sidthimunki. The sequence continues at coordinate 65,991 of JAZGTK010000371.1, forward strand.
AGAAGCAAGTAGTGGCTTTTTCAAAGGCAATGTCAAATACGAAAATAACCAAGTACAATTGTTCACTACATATGAAACTGTTTTTTTTTCTTAACTTTTCTGGTGGGTTGGCTGCTCACCTGAGTGCTCGCTGGGTGAGTGCACGTCTCCCATGCTGGATGCGGGCGAGTCCGCCTGCTGGAGCGCTTTGAAGATCGCGTTTGGGGAAATGTGAGTTTGCTCGCTGCCGTCCTCGGACTCACTCTGCCCGTTCTTCACGGACTTCCTCCGCCGGGGCTGATACTTGTAATCGGGGTGATCTTTCTTGTGCTGAACCCGGAGCCGCTCAGCCTCCTCCACGAAAGGTCTCTTTTCCCCTTCGTTTAGTAATCTGCCCAACAAAACCAAAGTCACATCACTAAACGTGGGAATTTAGCAAACATTATACGAACACAACTATACCACAAGAGTCATTTACTTATCTCAGTATACCGCACAATCACACACACTTACAAGCTTCGTGTTAAATGAAGTATGCTTTACCTCCACAGTTTGCCCAGGGTTTTGCTGAGCTCCGCGTTGTGGAGATGCGGGTACTGATCCGCCAGCTTTCTGCGCGCCGCCTGAGCCCAAACCATGAACGCGTTCATCGGTCTCTTCACGTGCGGCTTGTTTTTACTCGAGCCGTTCACTCTCACCGGCATGGGCACGAGGGTCCAGTCGTAGCCCTTCAACACCTGAGACACCGCTTCTCGGATGCACACCGGGAACTTGTCGTCTTCATCCTTCTTGAACTCGCCAAGTTTCCCGTCCGGAGCCACGAGGTTGTTCTCGGCCGGACGGGTGTTCTCCGTGTCGGAGCCCGAACCGGACGGGCACGGGGACCCAGCAGAGTCCTCGGACATGCTCGGACTGGGGGCGTCAGACAGACACTTCTCTTGCTCATCTGTCATCTTCAGGTATGGATCGAGTAGATTCATGCGAAGACTGTTGATGGACGATCTCGGAGAAAGCGGGTGACTCTTGCAGTTCAGCCTCTGAAAGGCTCGAAAAAAGAAAACGACGTCTCGCAGTCCCGACTGAAAGTTCTCCAAAAACTTAATTCCTCCAGATCTCCCAAATCCACTAATCGCGATGCTTCTGGTTTTAAACGGGAAGCATGAAGCGTTTGTTATGAGCTGCTGCTGTGCGCGGAGCTCCTGCTCGCTCCCGTGTTGTATTTCCAAGAGAGGGACGAACTTTGCTGGTGGAGGAGCGCGCACGGGCTTTTAAAGGAGACGCGCTGTGACGAAAAGGAAAACGAAGCGTCCTCATGCACACGCCTCTCCCTCCGATAATTATCACTCACAACATTTGATTTCAGAAAAAGCCAGAGAGCTGCTTTCAGTTCAGAGCTTATTAGAAGATCGCGCTTTTATATTTTTACATAACGTGAACTTTTAAAAACTTGGCAACGTTCAGTTGCGCAATCTGGAACTTTTATCATTAATTTAAATAGTCTGAGTTTATATGGGACTTCCGTCCTTTACACCGCATCCAACACGAATGATTTCAAGCACATGAAAACAATAAAGTGGGCTTAACATATTCAAGCCACTGTTTCGTTCATTTATTTAGTGACTAATTTTGGAGAGCTCAGAGATGGGAATTGTTTCTCAGTTCCACGGTCAATGACTCGAAGCTTTCCAACTCAACTACCGTGATTTGTTAGGAGGCAGAGAAACTTCACACGTGTGTTGTATGATTTCTGTGTGTAATCTTCTCCACAGGCTGCCGAGACGTGCTGTCGCAGTGGTTCGGCTGGTGCGGTTCATTTACTAGCCGATAGAGGGAGACAGTGTTCTGTGTTCAGTTCACTAGAGTCCACCGAACCGTCAGCACATTATGTAGAACTGTTGGTCCATTTTACACTTTTTCAGACTCGGTCTGTGAGGAGTAATTATCTGGCAAATATTGGCCATGAAATATTGATTAGAAACAGCTAATGGCTGTGTAGTTTCCGTCACTCAACATTTGTACGAGATTAAAGGCGCCATTTAACAATGCGCATGCGTCTGTTCTCGACATTTGTTAAAGCACCTCAAACGTTGATTAAAGATTGTAGAAGAAATCGATGAGTGATGTGAGGCATGCACGAGATTCTCTCTCTTGCTCATCCCTGCTGTGAGGTGCAGAGACTGAGTTCTGCATGTTGTAAAGCGGTTTGTTTGCGTTATGTCAAGCTCTTGCAATGCACAACCAGTCAGAAATCCAATCTGCCCAGCAGTTTAATTAAGGCTCAGCTTCCACATACAGAAACCCAACTGTGAGCGTTTTGATTCCTCCTCGTCTCGACACACATCGTTTATTTGCATTGGATGTGTTTATTTAAATTATTCACTTCAAACATAAACATAACAGGACTTCTCAGACCTTCGTCAATGGCACGTTCCCTCTTCTGTTACCAGCATGTCTCTAATAGGGAGGAGAGACTGTTTATTTATTGTAACAGACTTAAGCGAATAGCATGAGTGAATGACAGCTTTTTAACTTGCTTTCTTATCAACTGATTTTTGACAACTGCATTTTTGTAAGCCTGAATTGCAGTAATAGCTGCTATGGATTCTTGCTGGCAATAAATATTACAGATTATATTATCTCTGATATAGCCAATAAGATAAATGCTACCACATCTATGCTGTAACCAATAACTTCACAACTGCCTTTAAAAGTTGCATATTACTAACCACTGATTTATAAAGATGTTTAAAACTGAAAATGTTATAGAAGTGCAACATGCATTTGGATTAATTTATACCACCTGTTAAAACAGAACTCGCATCTGAGTTAAAGACCCTTCGTTCAGCCAGTCGCGATGGATGGTTGCCCTTCCAGTAATTTCAGATGAGGTACACCTACACCACATCCTGTCAAAAACTAAAATGTTGCAGTAACAGATGGCAAAAGCTGTGCAGTTTTAATAATTTGCCCCCATATGTTAATTTGATCTTTTGCTGTTGTTTTACTGTTTTAATTTGATTTTATTTTTAATTTAAACTCAGAATAATATCTAAAGTGCTCGAGCCAAGTTTTAGTCATACCTGGCACAACCTATCAAAGAAAGATGTTGGTGGATAGTCAATCAATCAGCACATATTATACCACATAAATACCCTCAACATTACATCAGATCTGTTAACTCTTCATTACACTGAAGGCAACACCCGTTTATAACAGTGCTGGGTAAGCTGAGATCCTACAAAAGGTCTTGGGAAACTTCTCATCTTTTCTTGGAGTGGTGGTGTGAAGATTTTGAGCAAACACTGGAGGTAAACTAGCAAATCATGTTCACCATTCCAGTCTCTGAGGTGTCTGAGGAACGTTCTCTAGGCTCTTCTGTCTTTTACCTCTGAAACGTACAACATCTGTCAATTTGAAAATAAGAACAAGCTGGCCTAAGTAAAATCATATTTTAAAAGTAAAGTGCTACTAGTTAATTTAATGTAACTAGTCAAACACCACTGTGCATTCTTGTCATTATCTTGAACTGATGTCTGCTAAGCCTATATGGAAAAGTGTTAATTTAGTGGCACCCTACTAGTGATGTTGACTTGGAGTCTGAGAGCTGAACTGAGGTCAGATGTTCTTTCAAGCACTTGGTTGTTATCTGTGATTTATGACTAAAAAGCTGGTTGTGGCAGATAAGAGAATTTAACGTTTGCTAACATACGTTAGGTAAAGGGAATGTTTGATCTGGATGTTTCGAAAGTGTTCGACTGCTCAGTTCTACTGCTGCCTTTCCTCTTGCTGCACTATGTTAATGTATTTTAAGTTCCATGGCAACCACAAATGACCACAAAACCCCAGACATATTTTGTCTTGAATGCAACTTGCATATTAATGTGAGTTATGGCATCATTTTTAGCTGACATGAACAGCTGAGCCGTTTGAAAATGTGAAGCACCTCAAAAGTTTGCAAAGAAATCAGCCACAAGAAGCCCAACAGACGCAAAGCCACGGGAATCCACACACGCTCCAAAGATACAGCTGGCTCTTAAAAATAACAATGTGCTTTTGCGCCAAGCTAAATGTGCTAATGACACATCCACACCTTTATGGATTCTGTTGCGCTTTTAGGGGGTGGCAGTGGGTGGGTTGAGGCTTTAGAAATTGGTTTGTCAGCGGGAGGGCCCAGCCAGTGGTAAGCAGACACGAGCCATGCCCACGATTTTCACAGATTGAGAATTCTCTGAGGCAGTGAAATGTTAGTCGGTCTGGATGCTGGTCCAGTCACAGACAGACAGAGGTGCTGGGCATTTCAGACAGCTGCAGGACCAATAATAACCTGTGAGGGCTGCAGTTCTGCAACATGAAAGAAAATTGCATGGCTGGTAAAGGGGCAACTGGTGTTACAGTATATTGTTATTGATTATAGTGATATATCATATAGATGCACTTTTAAAAACTAGAACAATGTTTCATCATAAAAGTTTTTTTTAAAGCTTCTATTTATAAGAAATGTCTTGTTAAAAATAATAATAATAATAATAACCGATTTGTAAATGAGAGACAAAATCTGCTGTCATGATGTTCTGTGACCCATGACCTGCTGCTCCATCAGCCCTTGGTACTGATGTCATCGGTTTTGGTTTCACCTGTCTAACAGTGATGCTCATTCAGACATGTCTGAGTAAAGTATTACCCTATGAAACCACAGACTAAACATAGCTGTTTTTTAATCGGGTTAATTTTTAACCAATTCCTGCCCCAGTGACATTTACTGTATCTTACATATTGGCCACAATCAATAATAACACTGCATTTAATGGCTGCACATTAGCAAGACTTTTTCTTTGACAATAAATGTCTTCAAAAAAGTTTTGTAAATCTGTGCATATGTAGAGGTTGTGTGTGGCTTCTCTTTATTGAGAATGTCTTTCTCTCTGGCGTGCACTTTAACTGACTCTCACTCTCTCTCTCTACGCTGCAGGCCATGCTAAATGAAAGGGCTTATTCTTTTTGCAGAGTTAGTTTGATTCCTGGGCATGCCAGTGTAATGAAGGAGTGATGAGATCCAATGGCTTGGGCCACCAGCCCAGCCCAACTCACTTTAATTCCTGCCCCCAGCTCTTTCCACTTCAGACACACAGGTAACTGTGCAAAAACGCCAAGACATCTTGTTGAAAAATGATGGCAGCAGAAAGACTGTATAGATAAACACTCCCTGGCTAAAATCAATTTTTCAGACCTTAACTAAACGTCCTCTATCAGTAATGTCCAAGCTCAACCACAACTGGACCTCAGAAGTGGATTAAGCAGTAGCTACACTTTGCATGATTAAATAAAAGCTTTTTCTTTTCCTTTATTATCTGAAGGAATAATTAGAAGGAAACAGAGACGGCTGTGTACGCTGGGGTTACTCCTCGTATGTGTTACTGAAGATGGTTTTTGGAAGGGAAGGAGTGAAGACTTCTGGGACAGCGCTGGCGCGGTGTTGTGTGCTAGCTGATGAAAGCACAGCGAATCACAGCGGAATGCAAGAGAGCGAAACTGAAATGTAGGATGAAATTGTGGCGCACTTACGAACACACACGTCCGGTTTTGGCCTGGGAAATTGACATGGCACAGCAAGACAGGAACTTTCTAGAAACTGAAACTGCCACTTTAGACGCGCATAAACGCGTGCATAGACACCCAAGCATAATGATATGGGTATCTACACATGTATTTCATGAGACTGCAGCAACCCTGTGGACTCTCCTCTATGCTGCTGGATTCTAATATTACACTCAGAGGAAATTGTCCAGCTTTATTTCCTGAAATCTCTTCCATCAGGATGCATGTGTGTGACTCAAACTGAAGGGAGAGAGAGAGAAAAAAATACAAGAGAAGTTGGACGTGAAAATGAAAAAAACGTGCTACTGTGAGATATTGTAGAGTGTAATACTATCTTTGTGTTTTTGTGGAGTTGAGGAAAAGATTAGAGCTCTAAATACCAGGATCTCCCCCAACTCTTCTCTAAGACCATCCCTGATTTAAAAGGTTTAGATCAGTACTAGTGAAATTGCTGTCCAGTATAGTCTTAACTGCAAGATTATTAGATAAAATACATTAACACTGATTCTAAAAAATAGCGTAACGGATGTTTGTGTGTGTGTGTTTGTGTGTGTGTGTGTGTTTTTTTGGGGGGTTGTTGTTGCAGCTACTACAGTTATTTAGCCCAAAACAGTGCAAAGCCAAACGCACACATATCTGATCTGAAACATTTATGAATCATTCATGTGCACATGAGTGTGAGGTGTAAGCACCCTGAAATTCACACGTGAACGTTCAAATGTAGCAGGACATCAGTTATGAATCTGTACTCAGTTCTACTGATACTGAAGTTCAGTGTCATCTAATGATGTCTATCATTAGATGTATCATTAGTGATGTCTATATATGTGTGTACCATTTTGTTTGTATCTTTTGACTGCACCCTTAGTGGCATTGTAGAAGACACCTGCTGATGGTTGACATTGTCAGTTTAGCACATAAACACGTTTATACGTGATTTCTCAATTAATCATGACTGAATTAATACTGTTATTGAGAGTCCATGTGTCTAGGCATATGTGTGGCGCTGTATTGTAGCGCATTAGACTTGTCATGCAACTACGTTTGAATTTCTAATAAAAAAATCTAGACTCTGAACCTTTTAGCAAGCGCTGACAGGGCAGATAAACACAGGTGAATGTCACACTCTTTTCCCGAACAGAACTGATGCTGTTTTTAACCCCAAAATTGGATTTGTCTGATCGGCTATACTGTAACATAACTGTAAAATAACTTGCTGAATTTGAGGCTCCTCCCACGCCATGTCCCGTCACATAGAAGTGGAGATCACAAACAGCTCACATCAAAGCCTTCCGCACAGCCAGCTTTAGAGCACATACCTGATGTTTGCTCAGAATTAACACTTTTTAATAAAGTCGTTTTGGCCTGTACACTCAAGTTAATGTTCACTGTAAATATTGCCAGAGGGCCATTGACGTCTGCTGACCTAATACGGGGTTTTAGTGGGCTTAGATTTCTTTCCTTTCCACAATACAGGACTGTACAAGGCCTTCTCACACAGGACGACAGGGCTAGCGTGTGTTGACTAGCACTGTGAGTCTTGCTAGCGATGGGGGAAAAAAAATGACACACGTGGTTAGACACTGTAGATCTTCCAGAGTCAACAAACAGTGACCTCCCTGAAGCAAAGACTGACAAGAAAATAAAAACAAACAAACAGGTTTAATGAACCAGTAAACTGGATAAGTTAGCTTGGTGTTCGTAGGTTCCTTCAGCTCAGCTTATTGGGCACAGAATTAACAACACCATGGACATTGGTTTGATTCCCTGAGAACACAAGTACTGATGCATTATGTGTCTTTAATGTATTTCAAAGTCAATTTACGGCCAGTGAGGAAACTCAGTACCAGGTCAATACTAAATTGGGGCAATAGAAGTCTATCTGCAGTAATGCGGTACTGAGTATATTGAATAATGAGTTTATTACCCAAGTGCTGACTGACAGGTGTCTTCATGTGTATGTGCGTGTCAAGCATTTTTTCAACAGTTTTTTTAAACAAAAAAACAAAACTCAGAAGACTTGAAGAAGGCTACTACTGTACTGACATTTGGGCATTGTGACAAAAACATCTGCTAAATGCACAAATGTAAATGTTCTCCATATTACATGAGTAAAACATGTTAACCCATATTAACCGATGTCAAACCCCCCAGCTAAAGCGCATCCAGTGCAAAATCATCAAATTTGTTCTAGATTTGAAAACAAGAACATGAGGGCCTGTGATAGTTGCTTCTGCTGTGAAACTGCCACTGGAGGAGGTAGTGTAAAAACATCTTCTTTTCATGCCTCTACGTCTGTGTCTCTCACTCATGTTCTTCCCTCCCTCTCTGTGTTCTGTTCACCTCTTTTCTATGTTCATATTCTATGTTCATATTAAGGGCCAGTGCTGTGCAGGGTTTCTCACTGGGTGCCAGCTGATGCTATCTGCCTTTCAAAACAGTCTCCTTCCATCCAGCTGGTCTAAGCATATTTCACACTCGCATGCAGGAGCAGGTAGCGTTCTACAGACTCTCGGTTGATAAAAACTCAAGTTTTACTTTAATAAACTGTGCCCTGTTTTACTCTGTAAACTGTCTGGATGCTTCACGGTGTAATGTACTTGTTTTACTCTGTAAACTGTCTGGATGCTTCACGGTGTGTAATGTACAGTGGGGTACAAAAGTCTGAGACCTCAAATCTGTGATTAAAATCCCAGAAGAAATTGAATATATTTTATAGGATCTTGGAAAATTGTGATGACAATTGTATACTAATGTTAACTCCTTTGTTAAGGTCGGATTTCCTTGGTTCTATTGCAGCACAAAAGAACATTGAAACATTTGAACACTGAGTCCATGCACAAGTGTTTTAACTACAGCAAAACACAAAAATACAGCACTAAGAAAAGAAATGCATGTCCATTTTATAATGCAAATGCAACATCTCAAACTTTATGACTCCACTGTATCTATTACTCATACCATATGCACACATTTTATAAATAATGTTTTGTATTACATCTAACATTTATTTTAATGGTCCATCAGCATCTTAATTTAATCTCGTATTTTGAACGTTATTTTACATTAGGGCTCATCTGAAGTGTGTTTATTCTGCTTTCTATAAAATGTTATTTTTTTGGTTGGTTTATGACTGACCATATTGCTCTGATTTTACAGTGACATTTTGGTCTGCAGTGAGAAATGAGGGAATTTGTGTTTCTGTCCCAAGCGTGTTCACCAGAAACCACACGCACTCGTTTCTAATGGGAGTCTTCCTGGCTAGCGCCAGCTCATGAACATGGAAACGTGGTTGCCCTCGTCAGTCCAAAACCTACAATGCATCTCTCTCAAAGCAGACTGAGCCAAAGGAAAACGCTGTGTCCAATACGGTCTCCTCGGCAAGTGCCATGTTTGTTTTATTTCATGATTTTATTTTCCTAGTCTAACTCCCCCTGCTTTTCGGACTATTGAATGCTGAGGTGCAAGTGTTTATCTTGAAATTTTTGCGAAACGTCTCGCAAAATGAAAATAAAGGTAATGTCACACTGATAATATTTGGAGTGGCAAGTGGGTTGTTTTCCTTTTATTAAATGCTGATTAATATTCAGTGGTAGAAAGGTTAATACCAGCCTTTATTCCCCTGTATCCTGCAGAAAGCTTGCTTTTCTGGGGGCCGAAACACCAAATGCACGGATGTCTGGTTTAAATTACTGAATAAGCTCAGTTTCATTCACATTTTTGTGCTTCATATTTTGCTGTCTTTTTTCAGGGTAATTGTATTTGTCAAAATTAGGTGTCTCTCACAGACTAGGAAAACCTTAAATAGAGAAAAGAGGCCTCATTACTTAAGTCAAATTTCCCTCATGTTTTTCCCTGGACACTAACCGGGAAAACTGTTTAATTATTGAAGAAACAGAAGTCTCAGATGTTCCACAACATATTGGAAAACACACACTGTTATATCATGGTTGAGTCCAATGATTAAACAGTGAAATTAAGGCAACCCCTCTGATTCACATGTATTTATATTGTGGTGTCAGTGGGCTTGCCAGGTTGGCCTCTACTCCCCCCAGAATGAATCATGCAGACCCATTACAAAAGCAGCGAGTGGGTGGGGTTGCCAGTTTTTTTCAGGATTTTTCATTTCCAGGGCTGTGATCAACCATGTTAACCATCTCCACATTTCATCTGGTTCCATTGGCTCCAAAATGTATTGTAGCAGCACATTACAGCTTCCAGCTGGTAGTCCATGGATGCTGCTTGTGTGCAGTGTAAACAATGATTCACATGCCTTTGCAGTGGGTGGCACCTTTCCAGAAAATAACATCTCTAACATCTAACTCTAAAATCTAACAGTGAAGACAGTATTTGCATATCGCATGAAAAGCTCACATTTATTTGCACAGAACCACAGCTTCTTAACACTGCTCTATATCTACCTTGAAGGAACAGACATTTTTCTCCAGAAATGCATCTAGTTTCTTTTACAAATCTTGGAAAAGTTACAGGCCTTTTTTGTGAAAGTACATTCCTTCAAGAGAGACCAATAGCTTCCAATAGCTGTTACCACTCCTAAAGTAAACTTCTGAAAAATTTGAGAATAACTTTTTACAGGGTTGAAAAAGAATAAACTAAACCAAGCAACAACAGTAATGGCATTATAGCTTAAAAGGAGCCAAAGTAACTTAAACCATGAGTCCATTTGGGAAATGTTTGTAAACATGTGGGTGGGGTGACTGTGAAAGTCTACAGAAGCGCTGCTACTTTTAAAGCTCTTGTACTGTAGGACCACCTACACGCTGTTTTTAATGCGAGACAGTGCTCTATATGTGCAATATCTGAACAAAAAACAAAGACCCTCCTGTGCTTTTCGTGTTTGAAAAGTCTTCCTTCAAGACTTACTGTGTCAGTTGACAATGTGTTGAATGCAGTGATGCAGTGATTCTAGCAGTACCGGTAAATGTGAGTTTTTCTCTGCATTCATAGGCAGTAAACATCTAATGTGTCACTTGGATTGTGTCATTTGGATCTCTGGTCGTTTGTGGCAGTTAAGTGAGTGTGAAATAAAGGATTTAAAAATGATGCAAGTGTGTGTCGAGGTGTTAAAGTATAAAATCAAGCCAAGCTATTTATTTATTCCAAGAAAAATGATTGTCCAGTACTCTTAAGAATCTAACTTCACCCGATATACTGTATTATCTTTTAGATGAGAGATTTCAAATATCTTTTCATTACTGGCATGTGTTATTATACAGTGCATGGAAATACATGGATCAGTTTAATTATTTCAATAGTTCAAATATTTGAATTTGTTCATTGTAGTGTATAGCCCTTGCTTGTGTAAATATGTTGATTGTTTATTGTGTTAGGTACTGGTTCTTTCTGGTTCTATCTTTGTGACATCTTCCATCCCACAATTCATTGCTACAAACTGCAGGTAACACCATGTGGTGTACCTGGCTTTCCAATCTCTCATAAAGTTACCACATTGTTTTTCTTTTGTGAAAGCTAAAAGAAAAAAACTTAATGCTGAAAGGATACTTATGTGACCTTTGTGCATTTGACTTTTAAATTTATGAGGTTTAAATAAGTTTCCCCAGGGCAGCTGTAATTTGTGGTTTATTTTCTGAACTTTCCTGCTAATATATTTCTATGTTGTACTGTTTATCTTCTCACAGAGTAGAAGATCTGCTGCTCGGTTGAATCAGAACATATGGATCAGGACAGACGATCACATATGTCAGATGAGTATTCTGGCACTCTATATGCAAAATTGAATCTCACAGTTAGGAGATGTGAAGTTGCCAAGCTCAGATTATTTTCTTTGCACTTGTATTGCAACTCTTTTCCTCTAAAGATCACGTTCTTCACTGCTGAAGCTGAAAACCAAACAAACTGAGAGAAATAACTTTACAATTAACCAAGTTGTATGATCACGTGTTCTCAGTTTTTATGTCTATTCACGTCTTTGAGATTCACGGGTTAAGAGACCACAGTACCGCATAACCAATCCCATCATCCCCTCCTCACCCGCTCAGCTGTCTGCTCACTGAGTCTGCAGCATTATCCAAATCACATCCATATGCATGAGTGTGTGTGTCTGTGTGGGAGAGAGATGAAGAACGATCGAGAGCATATATGCTTACCCTGTAAAAGCCAATCAGGTTTGTCGCGAGACAATGACATCGTAAAATTGAAATTCCGTAGCTTGTGGTCGCCCTCATTCTGTCTGTAGAACCTGTCTGTGATGTTTTCATGAGAGTGTGTCAGACAGGTAAACCAGCTGAGAAACTCTATCCTATTGACGCCGGGGGGGCAAATGGACGGCAGTGGCTTTCATCACAGGTGTGCAGTAACACTAGAATTAAGAGTAAATATTGGTTTGAATTACAAGCGCGACTGTCTAGTTTCCATCAATCATTGGCTGAGGTACTGAGAAACCCATGAGACGCACTTCATTAACACAACCTAAGAAACTGTTGAAAGTGAGACCGGATGCACAGACCCGAGAGATTTCTGGAGGACTGTGTGTGCCAAAGCAAAACTCCACAGAAGCATCTTATCTGTGGGAATGTGATCAAATATCATTTGGCAGTTTCATGAATTGTTCCTCAACTGAATGTTGAAAAGAGTTTGACTGTGAATTCGACTGTGTAAACTGTGTCTGTTGATCGTTGAGCATAGAAATACAACATACAGCATCTTCATGTTGTAGAACAGATAAGATTTCAGTTGCTTTTAAACACTTTTAAACGGACTCTGCTCATTAAGACACTGTAGTATTTTAGCAGTGATTTACAGTGGATTCAGGCTATGCGTTGTATTTGTTTGTATGTTCTTCTTGGCATTATGTTCTACTGTCATTTCATCTTGTGAATAAACTGCTGCTGTTCTAGGCAAGCAGAAACAGGCTATACTACATCTGTCCGTAGATTAAATATATAGAGAGCTGCCAATGTTTTCAAATGATTCATTCATAATAATTCATCTCTGAAACCTACTTTTCTTATGCACGCTGTACAAGGAAAAATATTCTTTGTCATAATATAAAAGATGACAGCTGGTATGGCACAGCATGATCAAAAATAATGTGTGCATTTGTAATTCCCAGAAGAAAAACTTCAACTGTGCAGAGCTATCTTGTTTTTAAAATTATCCTTTGTGCTTAAAATCTCAAAATCTTCATAAACGCACCATAACATATACTGCTCTAAGTCTGACATTTTTGTAGGAGACACTAAATTCACAAATGTGTAACAAATTAAATCCTTTAGGATCCTAACAGGTAACCTCACAAAACTTACTATTTCTAGCAGGACTAGTTCAGAAGTTGTCATTACTCAGCAGCGTGATGGTGGTGACATCACACAATCTCCATCAATACTGGTTTTTAACTCAATAACCCAATGTATCTGCAAGTTGACAGACTCTTTCTTGTGCAAGAAAACAGGTTCTTTTAGGTGTACTGTTAATCAATTTTATGTTAAATTACACGTGATCAGTATTTGAATTTTCTACAGGCCATAGATTGTTTTATACATGTACAGATGTCTGCTCATCTCCCCCCTATCTCCCTCTCTCTCTCTCTCTCTCTCACACACACACACACACACACACTCACACTCACACACACACACCGTCTGGCAGTTTGGCTTTGCAGATCTGCAGAGATTTGCCAAATTCAGCCTTGCCAAGAGGTAATTGTTTCCACATTGTTCAGTATATTACAGTCTTTTTTTTTTGGCCTGAAAAGGTTGTTGCACCCTCTTCCTGTCAGACTTGGCCAGATTTGCCAAACTTACCTAATGTATTAATATCATTCAGATAATACACAAGTGTAAAATTGAAAATATATTTTTCATAGCATTAAGCTTTGGACAGCGCTACCATCCCTGCTTTTCCAAAACTAACAGACATCCTGGAATGTTTCCTAATTGTGCCTCATCCACGTCAGGGGTACGTTTCCAAGTTAACTTCCAATCTGTAAATATAAATGTTATCCTTCTTCATTAGGATTTTGCGCATTTTATCGTCAGAGGAATTTTGGGTAAATATGTTTTCTCTGTTGCGGAGGGACCGGGCAGTGCGGGTTCTGCTTGGCTGGGATCAGTTGGGTTTTGAAGAGCAGCTGGTGTAATAGGAACCAGGATGGTTCCACTGCAGCTGTCTGGCTTGGGAACTATGGTCTCGGCCCAACCCACTCTGTCATTAACCAACCACAGCCCACTGATGTGGGGCTAATGGTGATGTTGCCGGCATGCTGCCACGCCCACTGATGATGGAGGGGTAATAGAGTGATACAGAAAAAAGAGGGAAAGCCCAAGAGGATTTTGGTCTGGATTTAGGAGTAAATCCTTGGCTCACATGTGTTGGCATGTCTTATTGGACAGCATACATAATAATGCTTATAAGCTGAACTACCACACACACACACACACACACACACAGTTTTTCTTCCACTTCACACACTGTCCATACATTCTGTTTCCAGGAAGTCTAAGCCAACTTTCTCTATTTTCTTCAAGTGTTCTCACCTGTTTGACTTTTATCAGTTTTGCATTGAACATCCTCTTAGAAAACACTGTGTAAAAACATTCTCTCTCCCACTGCAGTCAAAGGCTTTCACCAGCCAACCTGCTGTGCTGCGTTCACATCTGTTTTAGTTTCTGATCATATGGTGGAATATACAAACAGTCTTCCGGCCATATGTGTTCCTGAATCATCAACCTTAAATGTACAGCATAACATATTCCAAAGTAATGGAAAAGTTGCAGAAACTTAAGTCAGTTTTGTTACTTTGCAGCCTGTTTAAATATTGTCACATTAACATTTAAATGAGCAGAAATATGTGATTTGCATTTGAAATGTTAAGCACAATGAAGAAAGCCCAGCAATGTCTCAAATGCAGTCAAATCTGCCAATATTACACAGCTTTCTCTGTATAACTGGTGCCATTTTTGCCCCCCATATACACACTGTATTTATGTTAAATGTTAATGTTAAAAATGTTCTATTGTGTTATTGTGGACATTTATCTGAATACATCATCAATAAATTCATACATTGTATTCAAATACATTTTGATGAAAACAAATGTATAAATGATTTCATGTATTAAGGATTGTTGTACTGTGTCCCCATGTTATGGATTAGCTTTACTGTTACAACATATTTTTCACATTTAACAGTTTAATACACTGTAAAAAATAATGTAATCACACATTGTTATAATAAAAAGATCATCCTTTCTGAGTTATGTATTGATTTCTTATTTATTAGGCTCTTATTAACAGGCTTTTATGCAGTTTTACTAACAACTAACCGTGTTAAGATCTCGTGACTCCTACACCATGACAATCACAGCTTCTCACTTCCTGTGATAATACCACAAGCTATCTTTAGCCACAGAATAATGCCCATCGCCTCACCTTAATACCCATACCTTGTACAATGAGGTACCATGTTGTAAGCTGTAACCATAGCCTGCTCTGGCAGTAAAACTCACCGGGGCCCAAGGTGAGAGAGGTTAATAGGAAGACATTTGATTCAGTGTTCAGTCAGTTTGCTGGTATATTACACACTGCACGTGTTGATTCAGGTGATAGAGTTTGGACAGAACACTGCTGCAAACAATAATTGTAAAGATGCTGCACTATTGTCACGACTAAACTTCATTGTGGGCCACTTGTAAAAGCTGGAATTTGTCTTAAATGAATTTTACCGTCCAGAATTAGAGTCATGAATGTTTATTTACATGTTAAATTTTGAAATGTAATTTTAAATGAATATGAATATTTGATTTAATCTTCATAAATTTTCATTTTTGAATTTGTGCTTAAAAATGTTGTAAGAAATTATGCCCATATTACAAAAAAACAAAACAAAACAAAAATAATACAAAAACCAAAAACCAACTGTATAATGTATTGTATAAATGTATGAAAGTTATTTCCTATAGCATGAATATAATACTGGTTTCAGTTGTTTCCTGCATAGCATGCTCTTTATGATGGTGACAGTCTTCTGTGACAGTACAGTGACTGCAGACGCATTCAGACCTGCAGCTGAGGGGCAGAGAGCCTGCCAAGCTGACATACAGTTTATTCACTGCAGAAATGACGACTTCCCTCCAGGGAGGTGGACTGTGGCATTTTAGGTAACGTGGGAGACCACATTTGAAGATGGACACGTTTTAGGACTGAGCACCTTGTTGTCAGTTTCTGTTGGTTTGTAATTTAAAATGACCTCATCTAAGATTTATGGCCCATAGTGTGTCCATAAATAGTGTCGAGCATTTACCTCCTACCTCAACACGCTGAACTCTCGAGTCGAGTCATCGCTCTAACATTGAGGTCTTCGCTTTGTCACAAATCTCAGGATTTCCTCAGTTAAACCCTAACATGATTCACAATGTATTACTCATGCTGTACAGTAAATGTTTCTCTCATTTCCAGACCAACTGTTTAAACTGTAATCTCACGTAGGCTTTTACTGTCGTGACCTTGCAAAACAATAAAATCCCACACAGCTCTATATAATCCTTCTGATACTGCAGCCCTACTTCAAGCTCACATACATACTAATGATCATTTTCAATGGATCAGTGGCTGTAGTATTCATGTATTTCTTTTGACTGTTTAGGTCATTGGAATGTTGTTTTTTCGTGTTCAGAGCGTGTGTGCGCATGTGGCAGCACTACTGATGTTTATGTAGAAGTAATTGGAGCACAGTTCGATTCTTTTTCACCCCAATCTCCTCTCTGGCAATCTGTAGCTACTCATGCCCTGACCCTGATTAACCCGGGTCTCTCCAAACCTGCCTCACAAATTTCAGCCGACACCAACACAGAATCAGCACCCCCCCAAACCTCCTTTTCCCCTTAGGTCTGTATGAGAGAGGACAACTTTAAGTCGAACGGGGTTATTTCCAGAAATGGCCTCTAATTGCTTAAGTCTTAAATGATGTGTAATTGTCCTTTTTGGAGGGGTTAGGGTAATAGAGGTAGGTGAGAACTGAAAGACTCTACTTTTCTCCAGCTGTTTAATAACAGGCCAAAGCGCACAAACCGCTGCTGCAAGGTTAGCCAGAGCCCGTGTCGGATGAATATTGGGTTGCTGAACAGTTTATTTTTGTATATGTCCAAAACAGTGTTGAGATTGTAAGGTAATGTGGATCGGCTGGCGTCAATGTGCTGCTGTTTAACATACACTTTCCACTTAATGCTGGAAACTTGTTGCAAAGTTGATCAAATGTTTTCATTACTAAGCGATCTGTTCTTATTATGAATGCACAGAGTATGTTTTCAAAAGCCTGATCTCCTGCAATTAAAGCAGATGAGAGATATAAATCGAATCGTGATTGATTGAATCTTACAGGTTTCAGCTGAGCATTTGTCCAGGATAAGGGTCTGAAGCTAACACTCTCTGAGAGCCAAAAACATGCAGAATTTGCTGGTTTCTAATCTTCTTTCTTTTGGCTCAGTGCTGGAGGTGAATCGCCCAGTGTTTCAGGCATGACTGCCTGTTATTCCTCAGCAGTTGAAGCTCAGCTAAAGCATGATAGCTGCTCTCGTTTGCTTTTGAGTTTTAGTGCTTGTTATTGATTTTCAGTCTTCAGGCCAGGCTGTGTGGTTTAAAAGCTCCAGAACTTGGGTTTGCAGCGAGGACCTGGCATTGAAAAGTCTGTTAGGGGTCAAACTCTTTCTCGTCACCCTCTCCGATGCTTTAATTAGCTCAAAGATCTTCTTTGTGCTTCCCTGCTCAACTGTTTCAGATAAACCAAATGATTTGCAATCAGAGTGTATTTTTGCCATTATTGGATTCAATGTCTGGGTATTGTTGTAGACTGGCCAGATTAAGAGAACAGCTTCATCATGAATTACTGTGCTGTTCCACGTGCTGTTCCACGTGCTGTTCCACGTGCTGTTC
>JAZGTK010000372.1:0-31039 GCA_036877625.1 Ambastaia sidthimunki
GTGCGTGTGTGTGTGTGTGTGCGTGTGCGTGTGTGTGTGTGTGTGTGTGTGTGTGTAAAAATGTATGGTTTTTGCCCTGACTTGTAAAATTCGCTGCCATAATCGTAGACTGCTGTGAGTGAAGCTGACACAATTTATGTGAATTTATACAATGTGAATCATACAAAAATGTTGGACTGTTAGAAACAGCTAGCATGAAGCTCCACTGCTAAACTGTCACGGGCAAATAAAGATTGTACAAAAACATACAGATCAGATCATACGAATTCATACGAATTCACCAAAACACAAAATAGTTACAAATTGCTTTGAGACTGTGTTGGTGATGCTAGAATTTGGAGATTTGCTGGAGATTTGCTAGAATTTGCTATATGTAATTTAATCTAACTATGATATCTTAAATTAATCTAATTTAACTATGACATCTAACACACATAAAGCACCAGTGCAGAGATAGTCAGGAGAGAGAGAGAGAGAACATTGAGGTGAGGAGGTTAAAAGTGAGGACACCTCACCGGGAACAGAAGAAGAAAGATTGGAAGAAATGTGGTTAGAAGAAGAAAAGGAACATCAGAGAGGAGACTATGAAACAGCATGAGGCATCAGCTCCAGGAATTAATGCATTCTTTGAATTTGACAAAAACTAAATCTTCAGACCAGTCTGGCTATGTTGTTTCTTTAATAAGTCTTTTATGTAAACCTGAACAACACAGGTTGCCTGGGGTCAGGCCAGAAACAGTGTTTGAAAGGCAAAATTTGCATATTCATGATTCTGGAGGTAGGACTACATGTGCAGGGTTTCTGAGGTCATGTAATGTTCTTCTGAGGACCAGCTGTGTCTGATGAAGTGAATGAGGAGAGGCTGTAGTCAACAGTCTCTCGTTGTGGGATTGATTGTGGGCTTGAAATGTACGTAAACTCAATAAGTCAGTTTTATACTGTACGTCGAATGAATGAACTGCTCTCATTTTGTTAGCCTTGGGTTTTTAACTGTTAACCTTTCAGAGATTAATGGTGTCATTCGTTTACTCTCATATACATCTTCTGTGTACATACATTTCTCTGTATATATGTCTTCAGTACTGTATGTACTCTCTATATTTACTGTATGCATTTGGCATGCTTTTATTAAAAGTAATCTATCAAAAGTTATCTTGCAGTGCATTTAGGTTATGCGTTTGATCAGTTTGTGTTCCCTTGTGGTCCCTGGAAATCTAATCCACAACTTTTTGCACTGCTAACAATACTGTGTGATTGCTGTACTTTACCGCTTAGTTAATTGTCATTCTATGCCGTGTAAACACGCCTTTTTATGTAAATGAGGCTCATTATAGAACTGGCTTTGCAGATGCCAACCTTCCGACACAATTAACATTGCACTCCTTCCGGCCAGGGGAAACAGGCACTGCTGTTCATGAGATTTTATTTAAGAGAGAAGTTAAGGGACGTGTGGTGTAGTTGAGTGTGTTTTCTGAATTATAAAGAGCTGATTGGGGGTCTGACTCACAGATGCTGTACAGTCCCAGCAAAGTATGTCAGATCTGCTGGACTTTAGCATCATCAGTAACCCAGAAACCAGCCTGCAAACTGGAAAATATACTCGTGCAAATTGCAATCAGCAGTAATTTGATGGCGTGTTAGCAGCGTTGCTGTATTTGCATGCCTTTAATGAATCATGTTCTAGGAGAGTATGTGCAAATAAACGCTGAGTGAAATTCATTCTTAGTGAATTCCCACCCTAATTTGATCTGTGTTTATTGTAGCCTTTCTAATTTGAGAGTGTTACTACTCTGGAATTCTAACAAATTCTCTCTCTCTCTCTCTCTCTCTGTCTCAAATTCTCTCTCTCTTATTCTGTCCCTCTTATTGCAGGCCTTTTACGTGAGAGTTTTATGGATGAACCAGAAAGTCTTGTTACTTTAAATCTGCTGGTTGTCGCTGCAGTATCTGCGTTCTCCACCGGGGCGGCGCTCTCAGGCCTGGCTGTGTGCTGGATCATGGGTCAGAAACATCGTCTTCATTCACACAGCAACACCCCGTCCTCCTCCTCCAGTCAGCGGAAGAGTGAGAAGGAACGTTGCATGATGGGTCAAAGTAGAAGCGGCTCTGTGATGAGCGTATCCCGACACAGCAGCACAGATCGTCCACGGTCTCAGGGCGAAACTCTCTTTGTCATGCCCAATGGTTGGGTGAAAGCAGGTGACCTGGATCCCGGCCTGCTGCCCACACCCGAACAGACACCCTTGCAGCAGAAACGCGGGCTACGCCTCTCAGACTCCGGATCCAGCTGGGATCAAAGTCAGACCTTTTTGACTTCAGTGGGCACCCAATGCCCACCACCCCCCTCCACCCTCTTCCTCAGCTCTAAGCTACTGCAGGGCACCGGGCGACGACACGAGGAAGCTATCGAGACTGGCATTGACCGTCAACGGTACGTTTCCCTCTCCAAGTACCGGGATCAGGGTATACGCCCGGGCACTCTTCTTCGCAAGTCAGCAGGCGAATACAACTACCCCATGACTCCCCAAGAGTCCCCTGACCGGCGGAGGGTGGTGTCAGCCCCCAGCACACAGATGGAGTACAGCGGAGAGCCTCTTCGTTGGACCCATGAAGGATACATCTTCAGCAGTCATGGCTTACCCCCAACGGGCCACCACTACACCCCAGCCCCGCAGCATCCCGCGGGGCTGACGCGCTCCATGCTGCACGGGTCCCGGGGACTCGTGGACCTGGCAGACTTCGGCCACCTGCTCAGTAAGGGAGGGAGCGATCGGACGCCCACTGGCCAGTGACCAAAAAAAATGAAGATCACGAGGAGTGTGAAAATGAAGAAATGTGAGAGGCTGAATCCTCATATCCACTACAGAGCTGGTACAGGCCTGGCCAATCACAGCGGCTCTTTGTCTCTCTCTCTCTGTTTTTCTTTCCTTACCTCCTTGTCATCCTGTTTCTTCCTGAGCTCATTTGTCTGAAGCCATTACCACACAACGCATGAGGACAGACTAAATGGACCTTGTTACTTGGAGAGGAGCAGTCATTTCCACAAAGAGCCCCCCTCTCTCTCTTTGTCTCTCTCTCGCTCAGAGAGGCTCTTTTCCCAGCGACACTCACTCTTGCTGAGTGACTAGCGTGCAGTTGACCGAACATTGTTTCAGTTGACGTTTAGGAGGTCAGATCTGTATGTTTGATAAATGACAGCATTTAGGGAATTAATGTGAGGAATGTGTTTGCACAGATTACAGGAAACAGTGAATCACATGTCGATTCACGTTCACAGTGAACAGAAGAAAAGACACGTGCTGATTGTCATAACAGAGATGCTGCCGTTTGACAGTGTAAAGACTCTTGATGGAGGTGAAGACTGGCTGAGAGAAGTGAAGACTCACTTCTCTCTGTGTCTCACTCAAACATTCTTCTGATTCAAACATTTTAAAATACTGCAGTTAAAACCTTCTGTGTCTCTGATGCAGCCCATCAAATGTATTCTTTCTAAATGCCTTCATTATGAAATTATTGTGAAAGAAATGACAAAATAAATGGAAGGCTGTATGTTACTGTATGTCTTAATCAAATATACTGTTTCAACCCTGATACAAACAGTCATTTATGATGTAACTTCTTTTGTGAGATTTTTCTTCCTATCTAGTGCACTGAGGACTTGAACACAGTATTACCTCAGCCTCAAAATCATTTTTCAAATCATTTTCAGAGAGAGAGGCAGAGAGAGAGAGAGAGAGAGAGAGAGAGAGAGAGAGAGAGCGCATTGGTCAGATGTTTCATGGCCTCGATCACAGGAATTGTGTTTTATCAGACGAGGAGCTCTGAGAACTGAAGAACATGCTGGAATCAAAATCTTTTCATGTCTGTTTGTTTTATTTCTTTTTTGTACAGTGAATTTTTTACACAATATGATTGTGAAACAAAACACAGAATTGAGGTCTAATGTTGTGTAGAAAGGCACACTGAGGGTTTGAGAAAAAGGAAACTGTCCTGAGGATTCTTAGACTCTTCTGTGTTTCCTCTTTATATGAAAACACTAAAGACTGTTTTGCCTTTTTGTCTCTCCTCGACCCTAAACGAGAGACACTGAGGAGGTACAACCAGACAGGAGATCCTGATGACAGAACTACAGATGTACTTAAACCCAGCTGATGAGCTACTAAAACATGTTCATTGGTTGTGTGTGTCTGTGAAATGATCAATCATTTTGCTCTTTATATAAATGTATTTTTAAGGACATTTCCCAAAGGCTTTGCTTGATTTGAAGTGCCATCTCCACATAGACTTTGTTATTAAATGGCTAATAGCATCAGCCTGTGAGATATTGGAAGCAGATGTCTGATTAGATGGCTACCACACACACACACACACACTTGAGTACACAGGAATGCTCTTAATAAAAGTGCTCATGCACCTGCAAGATGTTGCTTATTAAAAGCACGTGCTTGAATGTGCATTAAATGCGACACGCATCACTTAAGCATACGATTCTATCATACAGACCCTGCACAGGCCAATGCGGATGCACTCAACAAACAGACACACTTGCAGTTGTGTGCAACGCTTGGTCGAGCATTGATTAGCTCATAAATTCAGAGAAGAGTCATGCCAGATTTTGTGTGTGTGCGTGCTTTTATGTCTCCTTTCTTCAGCAATGAAGATACACCAGGCAGGAAATAGGATCCAGAACACAGGAAATAGATCCCATCAGACAGGAAATGCGAGGTCATAGACGCCTAACTGTAGGTCAGGGACACCCAAGCCAATAATCAAATTCAGGAAGTAAAAATGCCACTACATGCTAATGTGAAATCCATCTGTGGTGACAGACAGATTTGTGTCAGGAAGAAATCATGTCATGCTAAGTGTGTCAATAACTACATTTATTTAAACATACAAACCTCAATCCCGTTGTGCCATATTTGTTTAATGTATGTTTGCCTAAAACAATAAATGACATTTGCTAATAAAAAACAAAGATACCAAAACATTTAATGGGAACTTGGTAGACCTCAGTAAATACCCACTGTTGTTATTGTTTATACTCGCCATTTTGGTTTTGTTTTAAACTGCTAACTCTGTAATTCTGCATTATTTGCAAAAAACTAGTTTGTGAAACGTTTTCTTTTAGGCCTGATGAAACCACACAAACCGCCTGCAGTTACAAGAAACAGATGTTCACAAAATAACTTGAAAATTCAGTGCCTACAGCTACTTTCCTGTTAAGCAGGAACTCTTTGTAAATTAAGATGGCTTTAAATTTTCATGGCTTTCCCTTCATGAAATTTACTTTTCTTTTAAAATTATTTCTTTCGTTTTTCTATATTTTTCCTCTCTAAGTGGCTTTGAGTGACATTGATTTTCTCGCAGTGTCTTCTGTGTTACTGTTAAAGGAAAGTGTTGATTGTGCTCTGAATGTATTACAACAGTTTTTACCCATAAACACTTGCTGTTACAACCGAGATGTCGCAACAAGCTCAATATTGAACAGTAATGATGAGCAGTTTGATATTTTGTCATTTGTTTGACTCTGTCACAATGTATTTCCTGCACTGTTCCACAAATGATCACATGTATTGGTCCTCACAGACTCTGATAAAAAATTTTGATCTCCAGAAACTGGACTGAATGAACACAGTGAATATGGCGACACAGATTTGCCTGTTTGACTGAATCGGTGTTATGTTGTTGATCTGTACATACTCAACACTGAGTGATGTCTCCCTGTATAGAAAACAAGGGACATATACAGTGAAAATTGTTTTGTTTTTAAATAATCACACATGTATAGAAGTCGACACTTAAACACCGAGTGTGAGAAATGAACATGAAGACACACAATACTGAAGCACACACTTATTTTCAGATGTCAACACAGATTTTATCATTCTAATAAACACACTTGATTGTTTGAACTGTGTGTGTGTCAAATGAACAGCAGTAGATGTGAAATCTGCTGTATTAAAACCATGACGTGTGATTTTAATTCAAAAAAACACTCGATTATTAGTTTAACAGACTGCTAGTCTGCTGGCTTATGCCCTACGCATATCACTTACCCTACAGGCTTACAAACAGCTACCCAAAGCCATGTGACTGCACTCAACACAAGTGCACCTTTCAGCTCTCTATTGCGTATGTGTACTTGCATGCTTTTGTGCTGTAGATGGCACTACCCAGAATGCATGTTCACAGAGCATTTCTCTGTTGCTATAGAGATACCTATCACCATAGCAACATCTGAGCAGTAGCTGAAGACTGGAGTGATGCTGTTTTGAAGGATCATTACTTAAAGTTAATTAGACAAATCAACATGTCAGTTTCAGCAGGCAGTCAGCATAAATACAGCTTAATATGACTTTTTAACCAAAAAGTGTTTGAGTTTCTTCCAGGTAAGTTAAATTACATACAGCCTACCATCTCATTTACAGTAACTGTTTTCATTGTAATTTGTCAAATACATTATCTGTTAAAATGGGGCAAATTATGATAAATGGAAATTGCTCTACAAATCAATGGAAATAGAAACTACAAATCAAAATTGTGAAGAGGCCAAAAAAAGTCTTAAATTACCAAATAAAGGTACCTTCATAAAGGTATTTTAAAGAATATGTTGCTATTTCTATGGTAAATTTGGCAGCTTACTAGAAAGTAACTCAACTAAAATGCTGATCCTGTAAGATTATAAGAAATCTAATGCAGCACATAAACAGATTTAGAGAGACTGTGACACATTAAACATGGTAATGATGATAATACTGAGCATAACAGAGACTGATAATAATGTGCATCCTGCCATCAGTGTTTGGCTGCCTTATATGACACTAAAGATTTAAGTAGTTGCCGGCAAACCGACATGTACACGAGATGACCACTAGAGAGCAGAAAACACTCACATAACATCTAGACAAACTCTCTGCTCTAGTGAAGTGATGTGCAGGCCAAGTACAGTGACCCATACTCAAAATTTGACCTCTGCATTTAACCCGTCCAGTTAGTGCTCACGCATTCGAGTAGAGGGCAACACACCCAGAGCAGTGGGCAACTCTGCGGCACCCCGGGGAGCAACTGGGATGAAGGTGCCTTGATCAAGGACACTTCAGTTGATTCCTGTTGACGTCAGTCTCTGACCAGCAGACCACAACTGCTCCCAAACACCTGCTGAATTCAAGGCCAGGTAGGTTATTTTATTTCTAGAAACAATGTTTGTTAAGCTGGTTAAAAGTTTCTTGAAGCTGGTTGAAAGCAATCACTAAGCAAAGTGTCTGTGGAAGGCACCAGACCATAAAATGTTCATCCAATCATTGAATTTGGTCCAAATGCAATGATAGGATGTCCTACATGCCTGTCAAACGATGTATGCATCATCAAACCAGGATGGCCGTGTGGTTAAGGCCTTGGACTTAAGATCCAATGGACAAATGTCCGTGTGGGTTCGAACCCCACTCTTGGTATTCTTAAGTATCTTCATGAAACAAATATAAGGTATCTTAAGCAGCTGAAAAACACACACTGAGTTCCCGTAGCTCAACTGGAGCGCATTGTGTAGAGCATTGCGTTAGCAGCGCAAAGGTTGTGGGTTCGATCCCGGGGAACACAAGTACTGATAAATGTATACCATGAATTCGCTGTAAGTCGCTTAAATGAATAAATGTGTTTTTTGTAGGAGTGTTTTGAATGTAGGGTTAAGTTGCTATAGTTAGATTTGCAAAAATTGCTCACCCTTCCTTTAAGGACAAAACTAAATAAAGCACCGTCTTTAATCAATGTGAATTTTTACAAATGACTATTTTATTATTTTTGCCCCCCCTCATTATAAACTGTTGTGGTAATAACATTTAGCAGTTCATTTTAAAGGTAAACGGTCAGCTGGTCCACGTGATGTTATGTTCTTGAATCAGGATTCTTTCTGGCAACTCTCTTGAGCAGAAAGTAATACCCAACAGAGTCCAGACAGCAGTTGGTTGTAGCAATCCACTCAACAACATCCAGAAACACATACAGTGTGTTATTGCTCTGGTCTGTTGATAAATACTGCAACAGAAGACCAACATGAACAGGCGTAAAACAAACAATGAATGTGAACATGTTAGCAGAGATTACTGCAACGATAGTTTTCCGTTCCAGCTTATTGGACCTCTGAACATGCTGCATGGATTTTATCAGGATGTAAATTGTTTGTGTGGAGCAAAATATGACAATGATTATAGGGATGAGATATCCAGCTATCTCTAAAAGCAGAAAAAAGGTCCAATCTAGCTTCTCCTGAAGCTGCAGGTCGTAGCAGGTTTCTAAGTGTTCTGGGTGAAGGTTTCCATGAAACGTCAGAGAAACCACTGCAATTATCACCCAGATAAGGATGCACACAGACACAGAGATCGTCTTGCGTTTTGCAGCCTCCACCTTGGCCAGAAACGGAAATCTGACGGCTATGAATCGATGCACACTGATGGCTGTGATGGTTAATATACTGCAGTACATGTTGGAGAAATGGGTGCAGAGCAAAAACGTACACAACTTGGTCTTTTCTAGTACACAAAAGGTGTCCAATACCCTGAAGGGCAGGAAAACAATAACCAGAAGATCTGTGACAAGCAGGTTGAGCATGTAGATGTGGGTGGCTGTCCAGCGTCTGATGCGACAGAAGATGCAGAGAGCCGTGATGTTGAAGACCAGACCCACTGCAAACACAAGTGTGTAGGCCACAGGCTCAAAGAGGCCGAGCGTGACATCTGTGTGATTTCTCACCGCGCTGCAGTTCAGCTAGAAAGAAATGAAATTCATGCAAGAATATTTAGCTGTTGTTTCAGTGAGGAAACAGCTTGCAGAGGTTTCATACAGTAAGTTTGGGAATTACACATTAATGTCGAGGGCTGATGGTTGAAAACACTTTTATTTTGTGTTTTGTTTAAGTCAGTTTTTGCATTACAGATAATCTTATCAACATATTTTATAAAACGTTCTCATTTGTGTTATGCGATGCTTTAATGTTTTACTTTTTTTGCTTTTATTTTTGAACACACCCTCTGTCACCTTCTGTGTTCAGGAATTAAAATCATCTGCCATAATTCCTCTTCATTGCACTTTATCTTCTATTATAAAACCGTTTGTTTGTTTTATGATTTAATTTGTTTTAATGAGGTTTCAGGTATTTTCACCAGACCAGATGCTGATATACATCAGAGAATACAGAGAGTATAAAATGAGTGTGTGTTAAGTGAACATGCAGACAGATAGAAACATGTGGTTTGCTGTTACTAAAACTGTGGTTGAAATGTGTCTCATATTTTCGATTACTTAGAGGACAGGAAGTGTTAACATCAAGAGTTATGAGTTAAACAGGTCATGAAATACTTCCTGAGTTTACAGCTGTAGTTTATTAAAGATTTTAACTTGATTATCAAAACAGTCCCAAATAAAAACTCAGATCTCTTAATCAACTGTGCATTATTTGATGTTAAAATGTATTTGGATAGAGTCACAAAGGTGTTATTGTGTTACTGTAATGGCATTAGACAAAAGGTCAAATTAAGTGCCATTTATTTTGGAGTCAAACATGAAGATGTTAAATGAAATGACTAAAAATGGCCGAAAAACAGTGTTAACTATGAAACAGCATTTATACATTTTTTATGTGTAACTTAAGTGTTCAACTACTGTTGGCTTCAAACTTTAATCAAAAATTAAACAACTAAAAACATAATTCAAAGTAGCAATACTGAAAGTATAAAATGATGTACGGATAATTCTTTAATAATCATTTTGATTATTTATTATATATATATATAATATATATTGTAGTTATATAAGGTAAAGCTGTTGAATTAAATGTACATGCATCTTGTTTCAGGCAGATTGTTTCTTTATGTGAGAGACATGTGGAGTAACTCACCATGCTGTTCAGTTGAGCTGCTGCTGACAGTGGAGTAATGTAAGAGACGTGAGCAGTGGTGTATTGCGTGATGCACACAGGGTCTTTTCACTGCGCTACACTGAGGGGATTTTCACTAAACTTTTGACACTGAAAGGGTAAGAGATTATTTCCCCTTATGTGGGTGTGTTTACAGCTTACCTTACATTTATGCTGTTTCAAGATGTATATTGTAGACAACAACTCATGCTCACAGTGTTTTATTATGTGTACGTTGTTTAAAAAAATGTTGTTTACTAACGTTACTGCCAAAATGTTTTTGATAACTAAGAGCACTTTATGAGCCAATGAGAACGTTCCCTGTTAGCGGAGTTGTTTCTGTGGGTTGTGAGAGGCAGAGCACTGGCGCGTCCTGGTGGTCGTGTGAAGAATTACAGCCTGATTCAAACGCGACCACCTTCATGTGTTTCTATCTTCTCTTCATTATCTTTTCACACGCCGCATTAGGTTTGAATGGAGTGACTCAGAGAAATGCTTTTCTTTTTCAAATCACTCTTTTATTGTATCCAGAATTGTTTATCTGCTCGTCTTTATAAATTGACAGAGAAAAGACGTCTCTAGTTTTTCCTCTGGACGGAACATTTCAAGTAGGTCAACGGAACACTAACAGAACCGAAACTGTCTGTGTAAATACCTTCATTTCAAAGCGATTTAAGATGAACTTTGCTGGCCGTGAAACTGTATTTTGTCATTTGAAGAGAAAGAGTTCATGAGTTCACAAATTACGCGTTTACGTCACATTTCCTGTGACGTCATAGGAAAGACGCCTTTCCTATGACGGCAGAGAAACAATAGTAAAGCCGTTATTAAAAATCCCACGTCTACGTCACCGCCTCGTTAGCCCCGCCCACAAGCTCAGGTACGGAGCAGGTGAGTAAACGCGAGACGATGACGTCACTCATTAACATAAAGACAGATTTTTACATTGTCTTTATGATCCTAACCTCAGTGACTGTTTATTTATATTATTGTACTTTATGTACACACCACCAGTTCTGAAGTATCATTATGTGTAATATAATAGTATTATCATATATTTTTTCTTTATCATTTATGGTGTGTACCAGTTGCGACAGTAAACAGAGTGATTTGAAAACTGAGTGATTTGGAAACAGAAACTGATTTGGATACTGAGTTTTGGGGCATTATGGCATTTAAGGGAACTTCAGTGAAGATTCTGTCCTGTAAAATTCTTTTTTAAAAGATACTTTTCCTTGTTTCTTTCTTTGCATCTAATCTGCTGGAATCTGGTCAGTGTTATATTTGTGGAGCTTTCACATAGAATTAATGTTGCTTTAAGCTGTAAAGCCATTTTATTCCTTAGCATAATGACATATACCTCATGCCTCATCAACCATATGTTGATGTTTGAATTTAGTGCTCTGATCTGTTTGTTTACATCGATCACTACATCGACTTTATTAACAAACTGAAGTCACAGGATTACTTTTATGATGTATGAATGCAGTTTTATAGATGCGGTTATAAAGGATATTTAATATAACTCAGACTGTGTTCAGCTGAAGAAAGTCATACACATCTAGGATGGCATAATGGTGAGAACATTATGAGAGAATTTTCATTTTGGAGTGAACTAATCCAATCTGTGTCTGTTTTCTGCCTCTGCCTGCAGCCTGACACACCTGTGTGACATCACACATGGAGGAGAAATCATTGGAGGAGAAACAGGTAACAGTGTTAATGAGAGACAGGCTGATATTTCACTGTAACATTTGTTTGGCTCATACAGACTCCTGCAGTGTGTATTTATTTTCATAAATAAATGAGCAGCAGGATTTCTGTTTCCAGCAGATGGATTATATTATGACTGTAAAAAATATAACTGTGGCTTTTGTTGTTTAAAAGCATTATTTACAGTTATTGACACTAATGTTTAACAGGCTACTAAGTATTACAGACTTCAGGTTAAAAAGTCTGTCTGTCTTTCTATCTATACAGCTAACAGGGAGAGCTATTCCTGCAGTGATGTCAGTGGAATGTTTTTTAACATTATTTTATGTGTATCAAAAGTGTTAGTGGTTAGTGAAACTACAAACAAACTAACTAACGTTCTTACAGTTGTTAGCTGGGTAATCTGCATGTCAGAGACAGACAGACAGACAGACGGATAGGTGTTTTCATAAATGCTTCTGGTTCTCCAGTCGTCTGCTCTCTGACTCAGAGCGTTCAGGAGATTAGCATATATGGTGCGGCTGCTGGCGTGGGCTGCTGCATGCACAGCTCGCTGTGAATACTGATTTCACATTGACATCGGCTCACACTGCAGAGAGACGTTATGTAAGTCCAAACCTTAAGACTTATCGGACCTCTCTGTTTTTCACCAAAACCTCATCAGTTCCTCGCTGATTATAAAGTGATTCAGTGATTCAATCTGATGTGACCTCTGTGTGACCTCAGGAGATTGAGATGACAAAGAGAGACGATACGCTGAAATGGAGATTGTCTTGTTTAACTGAAATGAAAGGAAGACGAACAGCCGTAACCATGGAGATGGATGGATGAGGTTTTTTATAAAGGATGGAGGGGTGTTGTGTGAAGAAAGGACAGAACTGAATAAATGATAACAGAGAAAGAGACAAAGAAGAAACATTAATTGATGATGGTGATTTTTAGATGATTGAAGCATGAGAGCGAGAGATTTGAGGGGTGAGTTACAGTCATTGTTGGTCCTTTGTGGAGCGTGGGTCTGTGGGGGGTTACAGTAAGTAGGCCAGCAGATACAGTGAGTGAGAGATGCCTCATGTATTGTGGAAACAAATGAGTTTTGTCACCTTTCTAGATCCGGTGTAACAGAAGAACAGGTGAATGGCTTGTTTTCTATGCCTTTGTTTTTATTGTCTCTTGATTACAGATCTGCCTGTTTTCTATCTTTTTGATATTCTGAGACCTGAATATCAGAAAGACTTTGACATGGGCTCATTTGGGCGACACCACAAAACATAGAAATTTTAGCAACAGCACAGCAACATGCCAAAAACATTTAGAACACCTTAGACATCCCAATTCAACAACCTGGCAATCTCACTCTTCCTTTGTAATTGCACTTAAAAGAAGACGAGGTCTGTTTACACGTGGCTTGTAGTGTGCACACTAACGAGGGGGTGGGCGTTGCTTAAAATCCATCACTCATTGCCGTTATATGGGTCACTTACACATGGCTCAGCATGCGGGCTGACTCAGTAAACAGACCTCCTCACTCGCCTGTTTCCACGGCAACATCATCCCTGCCCTTTTATGCGTTGACGCAAGCAGGTTTCTCTTGGCAGTCGGAATATTTGCAGGGAAATTTGCCTGGCAAATCACTCATCGCAAATCGCTCATGTTGTCTTTTGTTCACCCCTGCTGTTGACATATTGTGTTTATGCACTTTGTGAAATGAGTCAAACCCTTTTCATTTACCTGTTCAATCTCTTTCTCTAGATGGGTGTGTTTGATTTGATCATGCAGTTGTTTTTATTAAATGTGTATTGTTCTCTTTGAATAGTGCAGAAAGAAGAAATGCAGGCACTGGGATTGTCAAGCTTTTGTTGTCTGAAGCCACATGACTTACAATGATACGGTCCCATTTTAAAGTTTTATTGCTCGTGCTCCTGCTGTATGTGTATTAAAACACATTCTGTGGAAGGTTATAGTGGCCAGACGATGATGAAAAATTCAGTTTAAAGCTCATATCTCTTTGAAACTGAAGGTCTTTGCTTTCTCTGTTTGCTGAGGTTAGAGAAGGAGATTCTTTTTAAACTCGATGACATGAGATGGGTTTGCCTACTTGGCAAGTTAATGCATGCCTGAAATAACGCTTACATAATTCTCCAGTCAACACAGTTGTGTTTCCATTTCTTTCTCAAACTGTAGGTTTGTTTATTTAAACCACACTGCTTTTATTCAGTGTATGGAAAGATGCCATTTTCTTTGTATTTTGTCATTGTGTTTTTCACATATATGTTACTGTAATCATTAATTAAATTGGCAGTTTGGCTCTTTTTTTGGCAGGAATTTTCAAGGTCATCCTTATTTGAAAGGAGCAACAGGAACAGGACAGAGAGAGAAAGAGAGAGAGAGAGAGAGAGAGAGAGAGAGAGAGAGAGAGAGAAAGAGAGAGAGAGAGAGAGAGAGAGAGGTTAGAGGAGGATGAAGATAACACAAGGTGAGAGTGTGTGTTTACACTGACACACTGACCTGGTAACATGTTGCCTGGAGTCACATCAGCAGATAAGCAGAATCAAGCCAGTGGAGATCAGAGAGTTTCTGAAATGGCAGAAAAGCGAGGGATTAGAGAGAGAGGTGGAGAGGGAGCAGGGACGAGTGGGATTATGGCACCATGCGAAGGCAGGATCAATTATAATCCCTGTGCTTGCTGAAACCTCGTCTCTGAGAGCAAGAGAAAGGATTTACACATCAATCACTTCATCAGTTCATCGCTCTCATCCAAATCAACTTTCTCCATCACTTCATTTATTTTTAAACTTTGTAGCAGCGGAAGATTTTGTTTTTAATCCATAATGTATTCACAGGATAACATAATTACAAGATCACGTTTATTAAACTAGATTTTTAGTTTTTTAAATCTTCACAAGTAGTGATGCTACCCCATGCACAACTTAATTTTACAATGAGCTGTTTGGGTGTTTACTAGAACTTTGTGTCCTGGTTGCTAGGGTGTTGCTACTGTTGCTGTAGTGATCTGGCTGGTTGCTAGGTGGTTGCTTACTGGCCCAAGTCAAAAGACCAGACCCCATTAGGTCTTTATGATCTTCCTGTTCTTAGATATGAATTAAATATTCTATATATCTTAAATATTGCACAGTTCCTCAAATATGCCTATAGATTTATTTATTTTACCTGTCAGGGATTGTAATTCCAAATGCCCAGTACAGTAAAAGCTCATCTCTCCTCAGAAAGCCAGATGATTTAGCACTAATGATGAGGGAGGGACAAGTTACATGCCAGAGTTTATTTATGGTCAGGGGTTCTGAAAAATAATGTATATTATTTACTTTGCTAACTATTAAAATTCAACATTTGTTCACTTATGGCATGTTTTTGAACATGTGAGCTGTACTTTGCTCCCAGAAAACATTTTCTTACTGTTTTAATCCATTTATCACGAATCATAACTGTGCATTTGTATTCTCTCGCTGTGTCCTCAGATAAAAGCCCATTTGCTGTGTAAGAGCTCCCGCCCTCACAGTAATGTTGAGTTTACGTAGGTTTAGGGTCACAATGTCACGGCTGTTGCTATTAGTTACCGAGCGAGCATGAGGGAACACAGGATGAGCTGAATGTAGAAAATATTGAGAATTCAACATCAATGAGACAAAAAGATATTGATTATCACCACCCTGATGAGCAGAGATTTGTGCACAGCCCTCATTCTGCTGTGATACGAAGTTTATGTGCCTATTGTGTTTATTTCATGAGGGAGACAGACATGCGGCTAGACAGATGAAAGACATCCGGGATAGCAGGGGGCTCAGCAGGCGACTCTGCTGAACAAATAGAAATAAACAGATTGTTACAGAAAAGAAGCAACAAGAAGAAAGGAACTGATCCCACAGGACCTCAGGCTTCAAGGCTAAGACCAAAAATGAAAAGGATGATAACATGATAAGAGAGAAATAAAGTGATGAGAGAGAGATGGGGATGATTGGGGGGGGGGGTGCAGGGAGAGGCAGCACACTGAGTGCTGTCTGGCTGTTCCACTAGCTTACTTATTATAATCTTCTCTGTGTTTCATAAGAGCCACAAAATTGCATCACTGAGTTTTTCCGCACGCAGTCGCTGCTCCTCTCGTCATTTCTGCCATTTAGGTTTTTAAAGCAGCATCAATCATGCACACAGAGGTCCACGTGGATTCTTTGCGTCTCACATGTTGGTTTATATCAGCCAGCTGGCTTGTATTGGAACAGATTTAGTTAATATGTGAGGAGTAAGTTTGTAGCTGTCTAAACTGTGATTGATATATAAATACATTAAATTTTCATGTTATTTCCTCTATAAGGTTTTAATAAGTTACAAAGATATGGGCCAAATGTTTAAAGGCTCCTCAAAATGAATGAATAATGAATAAGCTGTTCAAGTCTACAGCAAATCTCCAAAGATTACATAACCATTACAGAACCAGATCTTATTCATATCTAATGACTGAGTGATTTTCTTCTGCATGGTTTGATTAATAAAAGAGCCATTTTTCAAATCTCAAATAGCTCCTAATGGTCGTTTTTGAGCACACAGTGCAAGAACTGGCATTGATTATAGCTTTAGACACATTCAGCATTAAATGTGGCATTTATAATGGTTTCAGTGTGTTGTAGACTGTAAAATGATTCAGTGAGTTGTCATTACACAAACTGTAATGGAAAAAATAAGTTATAATTTTTATATTTAAGTCACCAAATGGATTATCTGCAGTTTGACCAACAAACGTGCAGATTGCCAGAGATTCAACCAATTCACTTTTACAATTCACTATTACCTATATAAATATTATATTAAATATTACAAATATTATTATAATAACAACATTTTAACTAATATTTTGAATATTCCTGAAGTTGCCAGTCAGAACATTTTGACATAATAAACAGACTATAATGTGATGTCCTACAGCAGTGTAACACCATAAACTCCTGCAGGTGAATAATTTAGTTATTCATGATAAGGGAAAGTTTTCTACATAAGCTGTTGTTCTCAGTAGTTTTAACATTGTTCTTCTTGTAAACAGCAGTTTTATGTGAATCCATCATTAGGATGATGATTGGTGTTTTCTTATTATTTAATTTCAATGTAAAAACGTCCCCGTACAGAACAACTGTGTGCACTGTTCAGTTTTGCACGATGCTTAAACAAGAAGCGTAATGAATGAAATCTCGTGCTGCTAAAATGCTCGTTCCACCTTAAGCGCGGACGGCATGCGCGTGCCCGTGAGGCGGCCGCGGGAGCGCTGGTGAGATCATGTGAGAGTCCACGCGTCAGAAAGTGGGTTAGCGGGAGAGCAAGAGCAGATGTTTGTGTTTTCTTTATTTCTCTAATGATGATCTCAGTGACAGCTGGAGACTCGTGTCGCTGTCTCACCTGAGCTACTTTATCCCGCAAACTCTCAAAACTCACCGATCACAATGAGAGGTAAGAACTGCACATGCACACGCTCACGGTGTTGTTATTGCGTCGACTTTGCACATTACAAATACTGGTAAACTTCAAAAAGGTTTAAATCGGTTCGTGCTCTGGACTGACAGCTGGAGGTCAGCTGCTCACGCACTTTCAACACTGAAGCTTCAGTGAAGATGTTTGTCTCTTTTGTTACATAACCCGAGTTTTCTTTCCACAAAATGACGCTATAAATGCTTCTCATGTGTGTTCAGCAGATCATAGATATCTCCAGACAACACGGCGCACAGAAGCTCCTGACATGACAGTGATTGTGAATTGAATTGTATTGTTTTCTCATATGGTTGTGAGAGCAGCGTGGCGGCTGTGTGAGCGGCTGTTCTACTGACCCAGTTATGTCACAGCAGCGCGCGCGCACGCCCGCCCGCCCGCGGACACGCGCTCTGTTTGCAGTGTCCACAAACTGTCTGACCTAAACTTGATTTAAACTTGAACTCAAAGGGTCGCTGTTTGCCTTTGACATTGACAGCAGACCCATATTTGAAGAGATGTTTTCTATGTAACTAATGCATAAACAGAGAATACAATAACAGCAGTATATATTTATATATATATGGATTCATTTAAGACATATATAATGTAATACTGACCCTAATATACAGTTTATAGTGGGTGTTGTCATCCCTTACAAAAATATAACATGGTGACAATAGTTGCTGCCAAAATACCACAGTCATTTTTACTTCTGTAAAATCATAATTTAGTACATGATCTCATTTAAACAGTGTGGGAGTAGTTAAAGATCTTAGAAAATAAGCAGCTTTCTAAGCGCAGCTGACCCGGAGCTGAGTAAATATTGCATTGTTATCAGTTTTTCTTTTCAGTTAACTAATGGCTCGTCTTGTGTCGTGTTCACGCTTCACTTTGTTTGCCCTCTGGACAAATGTTAAAGCCAGTTGCATGTCCGGGCACACTGTGCTGAGGTGGGGCAGTGTTTAAATATACACTGCGTAGCTCATGTTCACTAAGCAGCTGAGTGGGGCAGCGAGGTGCTGTGGTGAGGTCTGTGTCAGTCCATGAACAGCCGATCTGATTCAGAGTCATCAGAAACATTTCTAATGTAAATGATGATGTCAGAGCTGTCTTCTGTTGGTGGCCCTAATCTAACTCATTTCCCTCTCTGTTCTTATACACAATGGAATCACCAATGAAATTCAGTTTACAATTCATTTATTCAAAGTGAAATGTACGTAATTAAATATTGGCACTAATAATCAGTATCAAAGTGTTCTTTAGTTTCGTTTCTTTATTTACGTTGCAGTTATGCAGTAAGTATTTGTGCTCTCCACCCATGTTACTCAACTTTGACAAGACTTACTTTATCACGCACACATATTTATCTGTTTATTCCAAAAGAGGCATTAGGTGATGGTGTTATTGTAATGTACTCTTTTACTGTTTGATCTGGCAACAGTACAAGTGTTGACCTTCAGTCTGTAATGGAACATTTGGTACAAAGCTTAACCTGAAGCGACTTACTGACACTTTGACTGTTTCACACTCCAGTGGATATCTTATCCAAATCAGAGCATGATTCTGTTGCGTCTGTGTGAAATCACCTGGATTTTGTGTCTTTGAATGAGAGCAGGGCTCTGTTATGTAGAGCTGATATGGTGTTAACTCATTGTTTCTTTCTTTGGCCTACATATAAGAAATGAGCAAAAATCCTGCTGCTCGAAGAATGAGTCAAATTTGTTTGCATTTAGAAATGTTACAATTTATTACTTGCATTTTATTTTAAAACTTAATAAATACTTGTAAAATGTGTAGTCTATCTCTTCAGGAAAATGGACGAAAAATATTGATGACTGATTCTGTGCTACACAGATTTCTGTCTAATCAGATGCTTCCTGAAAGATTGGCCCTGTTTACAATGCATTTACCTGAGTGCTCAATCTGAACTGTGCTCTTGTTATATCATCATTTACTGTGTAACTCAGTGATCTGTGTTTAAAGTTTACCTCATGCATTCTCATTTGTGGCAACGCTAGACAACAGTACTGGTGCCAAAGTTTGCAGTCATGTTCAAGTCACACAGTCATGACGTGGACTTGAACTTTCTACTTTTTGTACAGTCAGGTTAAGACATTTGTTATTTGTCAGCTTCTAAAATTTCTATTAGCTTTTTGTTTGGAGATCAAAGACTGCCTAAATATATATAACCATATAAAGTGTGATTATATATTTAAGTATATTTAAGTGTGTCTGCTGTACTTTGCTCTTTCAAAGCATACGGCTAAAAATCATTTTGGGTGATTTACTGAGGAACTTTAGAGGCTGCAGAGTAAAATTTGAACAAAAATGCTTTTAAAACCAAGCAGTAACTTGAGTCTTTAATTTTTAACCTATTTATTTGGTGTGTAACATTTCAAGGGACACATTTTGTTGTGTTTTTGTCTGTTCTGATGGGGCAAGTAAAGAACTGTGGTTTGATTGTGTACCTGTCATAACCAGTTCCACCTTAACAGAAAGAAAGGAAAGGCCTATT
Organism: Ambastaia sidthimunki; assembly: GCA_036877625.1. Classification (NCBI taxonomy): domain Eukaryota; kingdom Metazoa; phylum Chordata; class Actinopteri; order Cypriniformes; family Botiidae; genus Ambastaia; species Ambastaia sidthimunki. The sequence continues at coordinate 19,608 of JAZGTK010000372.1, forward strand.
CAAATAGCCTGTGCCAGGGATCCACCCCCAGCAGCCCTCCCCTTTTCACTGAGAAAGTATGTCAGTAGGACAGCGAGTCCACATGGGCTTACAGCCAAGACGAATTAAGTGACACTTAGAATCAGCCAATCATAGACGCTGCTGCCCAGGCATCAACCAGTAGGCTCACAGAAGCAGCAGGGAGGCGGAACCTGTGCATTATTGGACTGAGCAGCCGTGAATAGTGTGTTTGAGGAATGTTTGCAGACGGGGGTTATATAACAGCACACAGAGATCAGGATGGGAGGGGCACCTGCAGGCTTACAGATTTTTCCATTGCCACAATGTATCATCGCTTTCAGCCGACACACCAACCAGAAACACAAAATGGAGGATGCTGTTTTATTGCTAGCATGTCGCTGCAAGTTGGCGCAACTGTTTTTGTGCAACCTCACCACTGCATGCGAAATGTTAAATGCTCTCTCATTTGTAAATTGCTTTGGAAAAAAGCGTCTGCTAAATGAATAAATGTAAAAGTAAATGAAAATGTGTTTGAAACGGGTTTTGTTTATACGTTATTTTTATTGTTACATAACTGTTAACTTGTTTATTTTTGCCAGTCGCCTATGATGTGTGAATAATTTAAAGATCTTGCATTTACGGTTTGATTTTTTTAATGTATTTATTAAAAAATCTATTTATAGATGTGAAGCTAAGCATCTCATTTCTAAATGGCCCTTCCCTGTGTTCCATTAATCACATGAGCTGTATCAGGACCCCTCGTAAGAGCAGAGCCATAATTCACCCCACCATTAGAAAATCAATTCTCTGGCTATTTCTGTCCTTTATTCTGTTCAGAGCGAGAGAGAAACTCAGACTGTTCTTTGGTTGATATTAGTTGTATGTGTGTCATTGTATGTGCATTTTTATTGTATTGTACTTTAACAATATTGTATGTTTTTATTACAGCTCAAATTGAAGTTATACCCTGTAAAATCTGCGGTGACAAATCCTCTGGAATTCATTATGGAGTGATTACATGTGAAGGGTGCAAGGTAAGAATTACCCATAATCCCCCATTATTTCTTAAAGCTGCAATCTAAAACTTTTGCCTCTCTTTTGCCATGCCTGTTTGAAACATAAACGTACAGGATACTGTATACTGTATTTTTTTATGTGTAAAGTGTTTGATGTGTTTTGATCAGATTTTTATTTTCACTTTAATTTTATTTGGTTCTTTTTCTTTAGTTCTTGTTTTTACCACAGATGTAAAATGATCCAAACGTGGATGCTGTATCACTCTTGATTACTCTTATCCTGTTGTTTTTGTGCAGATCTGTTTTTGAGTCAGTTTATATTGCGTCATGTTTGTCATTTAGAGTCAGGACACACCCACAGAAATAGAGTCAGGACACACCCACAGAAATAGAGTCAGGACACACCCACAGAAATAGAGTCAGGACACACCCACAGAAATAGAGTCAAGACACACCCACAGAAATAGAGTCAGGACACACCCACAGAAATAGAGTCAGGACACACCCACAGAAATAGAGTCAGGACACACCCACAGAAAGCCACACCTGCTGTGAGTAAAAACACTTTATTTGTTTGTAGGGTTTTTTCAGACGCAGTCAGCAGAACAATGCCACGTACTCGTGCTCGCGACAGAGAAACTGTCTGATCGACCGGACCAATCGCAACCGCTGTCAACACTGTCGTCTGCAGAAGTGTCTGGCACTCGGCATGAGCCGTGATGGTGAGCCTGGGTTCGAATGGCAAATAGTGCCACTATTAAAGCCAAAAAATGGCACAAGAAAAGTACAAAGTAAACTGACTTTAAAAGATTTTCCATAAGCAAAATATAATTTTATTTTTGTCTTTTGATTTTGTGGTAAAATAAGATATTTATGTGACATTTATTTAAAATGTATCATATTTGCATAAAGAGCCTATATTTATTTATGCATTTTATATTTCTGTTATTTTTTGGTGTGTTATTGAGTTTAAAAGTGAAATGAAGACAGTCTCTCTCTTTTGTTAACTGCAGCCGTGAAATTCGGTAGAATGTCAAAGAAGCAGCGCGACAGTCTGTATGCAGAGGTGCAGCGACACCAGCAGATGTCTCAGGAGTGTCTCTCTCTGGCTCCGCGAGACTGCGAGGAGACGTGTGAAGACAGCACGCACAGCCGGCCGTACAGCAGCGGAGGGTCCAGCACCACACTCAGCGACCTGGACGACATCGCCACACTGCCAGACGGCCTGCTGTTCGACCTGCCGTTGACCCCAGAGGAAGCCCTGGAGATGCTTGGGGGCGGGGCCAGCTCTGAGAGCACAGGAAGTGGCAGCTCGTCCAATCAGAGCTCACCAGAGCCCAGCGCTGTAGATTTTACAGAAGCAGAGAGAGTGAAGCATGAATATATCCTGCCCAAAAACAGTCTCCTTATGCACTCGCTCCTGGGGTCCTTACCAGACAACTGCTCTCTGAATGACATCGGTGAGCTGACCTTCACCTTCACTTCAAACTTCTGAAATCTTCAGACAGAGAAATGACAGACTGTTTTATGATGATGGATGGATACAGACAGACAGCACTATAAATGGATGTACAGAGGGAGCCAGAGAGAGATAGACAGACACAGACAGATGCATAGATGAGTGACAGTTGTATGAATGGATAGAAGGATGATAGATAGACAGATGGACAGAAGGAGAAAGAGAGGGAAGGAATGGCAGGATAATAAAGATAAACAGTCTTATGTGTTTATTTGTGTTCAGAGAGGATAACTCAAAATGTGGTGAAGTCTCACCTGGAGACGTGTCAGTACAGCACAGAAGAGTTAAAGAAACACGCCTGGATCCTCTACACACCTGAGGAGACTCGCAGCTTTCAGCTTAAGGTACATCTCCAGCTTCTACATCTCCAGCTTCTAGATCTGCAGCTTCTACATCTCCAGCTTCTAGATCTGCAGCATTCTGTTAGATCATAGATGAGGAAAAGGGCTGTTCACATCGAGTGTGAATTTTCCCTATGAGCATTATTGTATTATAATGATGTGATGTGTGTGTTTAGTCTGCAGAGTGGATGTGGCAGCAGTGTGCTCTGCACCTCACAAACGCCATCCAATACGTCGTGGAGTTTGCCAAACGCATCTCTGGATTCATGGAGCTCTGTCAGAATGATCAGATTATCCTGCTCAAAGCAGGTCAGTGCTGCCTTCATCCCACACGGATTACAGATCACTAATCCCAGATACACACTCACTCAGACTTTCTGATCCAGCCATAATGTGGCATTTCTGAAGTGTCCAGACCAACTGTCACGTACACACTCAAACCACATTAGTTTTAATAGTGTTATGATAATATGATCAGATGAAAAAAATACACTCAAACACACACACAGTTCAGTTTTCTTCACATTATTATTATGTTAAACAATGAATTTGCACTAATGTTTCTCTCCTTTTGTTTTTTGTTCCTCCATTCTATCTACTTCTGTTCTCTGACCGTATGAAAAACTTTATCACCTCATTCACAATGATGTTTCATTCTGGAAATATTTGACATTTAATGTTTCCATGTTTGGAGAAAACTTTTATTAAACTTTTCTCTGTTTTTTTTGCACGGTGGAGCATGTTCTTGTTTTTTCCTTCCTCGTTCCCATGTTCTGTTCTATTCTATATATGTCTCTATCTGTCTCTTTCTCTATTTGTATACCTCTTTTCTGTCTGTCTGTCTTTCTGCTTGTCTCTTTCTATTTTTTCTTCCCCTTCATTGTTTTTGCCTCTCTCTCTCTCTCTCTCACTCTCTCCCTCTCTCTCTCTCCCTCTCTCTCTCTCTCTCTCCCTCTCTCTCCCTGTCTCTCTCTCTCTCTCTCTCCCTCTCTCTCTCTCTCTCTCTCTCTCTCTCTGTAACTCAGGTTGTTTGGAGGTTCTGCTGATCAGAATGTGTCGTGCTTACAACTCTTCTAATAACACGATGTATTTTGATGGGAAGTTTGCCAGCCCTCAGCTCTTCAAAGCTCTCGGTGAGTCTCAGCACACTTTCACACTAATCACACTGTAAGTATGTAGTGTATAGTGTGTATAATGCGGTTAGCATGTTTGTTTTCAGTATAATATAAAACTGGATCTTACGATGCATTGCTCTTCTGTTAAATCTAATCAATCATCTGATCAATCACTGATATCGGTTTCCACAACTTCAACAAAAAGTTGAACCATTACAATAATTTGCTGCAACTGAATTTATCTGTGCAGTGCTTTTCACATATTATTCCAAAGCAGCTTTGCAAGAACGAGTGAAATTAAAAAAACAAGCGAGCAAGTCAAATTTGACTCCCTAAGATATATTAAGTCAATGTACTTTTTTATTTACTTTTTTCCAGTTCAATATGTTTAAACGCACATTATAAAAAGTTCCTGTCCTGTTTGAGCACTTCATAATTTGTCATAATTATTATAGCTCCATACAGCCTTTCTCATACTAAACTGATTTCCTCTATGTGAGTTCTGGTCCTCACAGCAGATGTGTGCTTTATGAATGCATCTTCAGAAAGCTGACAGGTGTGTGTGTGTGTGTGTGTGTGTGTGTGTCTACAGGGTGTGATGATCTGGTGAATGCAGTCTTTGAACTGGCTAAAAGTCTCAGTCGTTTGCAGTTGAGTGAGGAGGAAATGGCTTTATTCAGTGCCGCGGTCCTGCTGGCTCCAGGTGAGGCACTCACACATGTCTGGTAGCAGTTCAGACCCAGGATACATTTATACCATGTGTGTGTATGTAAGTGTAATTATGTGTGTGTGTGTCAGATCGTCTGTGGCTGACAGAGTGTCAGAAGGTTCAGAAGCTCCAGCAGAAGGTTTATGTGGCCCTGCAGCACAACCTGCACCTGAGCGGAGCCACAACTGAGAAACTGGACAAGGTGAGGAACCGCACACACACACACACACACACACACTCAAGACGCACACACACATTAAAACACTCAGAACTGACAAGAATTTTTTAAGGTGTCTCAGTAACGGACCTCAGAACCCAGGACAGTTTTCATTTATGACTAAATTAAATGACTTGTTTTATATAGTAACTTGTGTAGTGTTTTTATCTTAGCAGGCTAATCGAAACAATTTCTTGCTCTGTTCAAGGTTGCGTCCATCCAGTGAGTGTAGCACTATAGTTATTGTGTGACTAAATACTCAGTGGATCTATTTAATCAGCGCTGTCTTGTATAAGAAGGTTTGTGCACTGTAGATGGTGCAAAATAAACGTTAATCTTTAAGAAGTTTTGTGATTTAATGTTTGCAGATGGTGTCTAAACTACCACGGATGAAGTCCATCTGTAACCTGCACATAGACAAGCTGGACTTCTTCCGTCTGGTTCACCCGGAAACAGCCTACAGCTTCCCACCGCTGTACAGGGAAGTGTTTGGCAGTGAGATTAACTTCCCTGACTCCACCAACAGTTAGAGAGAGAGAGAGAGAGAGTGTGAGGGGGGAAATTACGAAAGAGTGTACAGTGAAGAGAAAGGAGAAGTAAAAAGTTCATTTCATGTAAAAACAGCATTTAAAACAAAGGCATTTTAAAAACTTAAACAGTCCAGGGAGAATGTGACACTGTATTACATCATAGCCGTGCACAAACACACACACACACATACGTGATATGAGTCCTGCTTCAACCACACAGACACAAATGCACTGCCACAGGTCCAACAAAGTCTATTAGATTCCAGCTAATCTGCAACTGCAAACCATTTTAAAACATACAGATACTGCTGAGTTTCTTTCGTCTGATCGAGCTGTTTGTATGTGTGCAGATGAAAGCTTAGATTCTTAAATGATGTTGATGTTCAGTCAAATCTATACACAGGAAGATAATAGAGTGGTTTTGTATATGATGATTTGTAAAGGATCAAACTCTCTTGCACACACTGTAGAACATGATCCTCCAGCAGAGCTCATGACTTCTGATGACGTGTATAAAAGAGATTCTTCTTTCTTGCCCGGTCACTCTTTCAGCATCAGTGTGGCTCCTTCACCCGTCACCCTCAGGTGAAACATGAATGTATCCCTTGAACTCTAGCACTTATTTTGCTTTAATTTGAGACCGAATGTAGATATCGCACTTTTGGTTCTGCATTATGCTTTAAAAAACTTTGACAATCCACTCAAAAAACAAACCTGATGTGCTCAGGTGTTCAGTAAACATGAAGGGACCAATGTAAGCAGTTAACACATTACCAGTGCTGCTTTAAAAAATATTCTGGATTAAACATCATTTCTTAATTTGTAAATGCACAGACAAATCTGCACTTATAACGGAAAAGGTTCTTCCAAAAACGTCTCTTGTGAGTGCATTTCTGTCATTGTGTTGATTTTCTGTTTGTTTGTCCTTTCATACAAACAGTGATGATTTGATTATATTCTGTGGTATTTGACATCTTAACTTGTATTTAACCTGAAATATTTCTTTGAAAGTCTTTGGATATTTCTGCTGAACATGCAGTACAGTGCATACAGTCACTGCCAAACATTTGTGAACCCCTTTTGATACAATGAAGAAAACCAACTGTAGAAATCATCATCGTCACATTTAATGTGATGTAATGTTGTAGTAATGTTTGAGAAAGATCTAATTTCATATTAATTTATTTGTGTGAGACACTTTTAAAATACCCATGTACAGTCTTTTTAATAGAATTACTATAATACAGTTTGCAAAAGTTCATTATGGAACTTTTTGAACTCCAGAATAGCAAAAAAATTCAAGCGGTATCAAATATAAGGAGTTTGCAAACTTTGGCCTGACTGTAAAGTTTTAGTGAACACAATATTGAGAGCAGTTACTCCACCCACACCTGCTCTGCTCGGGCACATTTGGACAGTGTTTGGTGCTGCTCTTGATTTTTGTCTTTTGTTTTTGTTTTTCATCATTTTAATGCAATGAGAGACCTCAATCCCCCACCCCTGTCCCGTGTAAATGCCACTTTAAAAAAGAAAAAAATAAATATTTAATTTATACAGTCATTTTAAAATAAATTTTTTTTAATAGGAATGTATATAAAATAGCATATTTAGTCAAAAAAATAATGAAATGGTGGGGAGATAGAGAGAGAGAGAGAGAGAGAGAGAGAGAGAGCTGGTGGAGCAGGTTTTAATGGAGAAAGGAGCAATCAAGACTTTCACCCGTCAGCTCTAGAACCCGTCCGGACCAGAGAGATGACTTGGGTTTGGACAGAGAGAACTCTTGTCTACCGTGGATGGACTTATACCCACTCTGTTCTGGATAAATGTTGCAAGTTGACTTCGGACGGAATCCTCGCAGGAGATGGATGTTATTCCAAGCCAAGTAATATAGGGACTTCCCAAAAAGGCAAAGAACAGTGTTTTCTGGGACACCCCTGAAAACTTCAGCCTGGTGACATGAGACCCGTCCTGCTGTAGGATTTTACTTGGTGAACTTTAGACAATCAAGCTGTACGTTTTATTTTCACAGATCGAACGCCAGAGCGAGAGATTCTGAATGTCATTTTCAGACACACAGAAAGGGTCACAGATATGCTACTTGGCCACAGGAAGTGATGTCGTGGCTACGTTGACAACGGTTTTTATTGTATTATTTTGTAAATTGTTGATCACGTCTCCTTTGTCCGTTTCTGTGTCTGAAATCTCGTCCTTCCATTGTTCCCTGCTGGTGCAGTTTGACAGAAGTCTTAGCTACTCTTTTGAGGATATATACACTGCACAGATTGTTTTAAATTGTTTGGCACTTCTCAAATTCATTCTGTATGAAAGACCAAAATGGAATAATATGGTGTTCAACATCAATGTTTAAAGCTGCAATCCTTAACTTTTGCCTTTCCATCGCCCTCTGTGTTCAAAATATAAAATTGCAGGTTGTTACCAGGGATGACACGTTTAAATTCTAAACAGCTGCTGTATGAACTATTCCAGCACAAACAGCTGTGATTTAGTAACCAGGTCATCTTCTGTCTGTTTACAAGCGTGACGCAAGTAAAACTAGTTGAAAAGTTTAACAGAAAATTGGACAGCTCAAATTATAATCATTATTATAAACGTACTGTTGTGAATTAGGGTAAGATAAGGATGCCATTTTTGAACACTGATCTGTCTTGTACTTTCTCAATAACTGATTTCTGGTCATTTTTAAGCAGTTATGGATTTTGCTTCTTTAAGGAATAAGAGAAAATCTGTCATGTTTTTGTCTGGCCAAACATGTTTAAAATGTTTTACATCAAGAAGTGTTCAGAAAGGAGTGGTTCATAAAGATGGGAATTCTGTCTTTGTAATGTATCTTGAGACGTGTTTTGACAGTCCCCTCCTCTGGGCCTTTGATGCATGCCTTTCAGTTCAGAAAAAATATGTTCTCATTCACTCACCGTGTAAAACAATTTATGTTATTTGTAGAAGAAATGTTTGTGCTCTGTGTGTATCACAAAAAAAGATTTATTCTCAGGGAGATAACTGGTTTATGTCTCAACCAGTATCCTCTGCCAACTACACGCACACACACACACTGTCTGATACGCACACAGACACACACTTTGCACCGAATAGGAGACCTGTATTCTGATCACTGTGTTCTGTAGCTATATTTAAATATATATATTTTTGTGAATGTCAATCACAAAGTGTCAAAGAGCTTTTCCTCCTTCTGCTAATGTAACAGGTTCTTTCAGCCTGAATTATATAAAACACAGAATATGAGAGAAAATAAAAACTAAAGATGGATTTTATTCTTTAAAAACAAATGCTGTTCTGTCTTGTGGTGTAAGTTTTTATACATACAGTCACACAAATGTCTGCTCCATTACAGTTTACTCGCACACAGTAGGTTTTTATCTTCATAAAATATGTAAATATATTGTAAAAAAAATATGGCAATATAACAGGTGCTTTAGTGACAAGCTGTTCATTAACAAATTGTCTCTTGTTATTGTATATATTTAGTTAATTTACACTGCTCAATATTGCTGAAATGAATCAACAGCAAAACACACTATGCTACGTTAAACAAGCTTCCTTGATAACCACAGTAACTATGGTAACTGTTGTTAGGCGCAAAGACAGATAAGACAGGTGACCGGAAGTTGGAGAGTTTCTAGCACTTACCTACACAGCAATTAACGATCTAACGTTTTACTTACTATTTGTAGGACGTGTTCAGTCATATACATTTTGAAATAGAAATACATTTCCAAAGGGTTCTTAAAAAGTCAGATTTAATTTTGAAAGCTGCAACGCAAGCGATAGAATCTCGACGTCGCACCCGGCCGACCAATCAGAACGCGTCTATCAGAACGCGACGCAGAGGTTGCGGTAGCGTCGCGTCAGGATGGGGCGTGACGCTCGTTCGGCAGGTTGAAACTCTGGCCGAACAGGAAGAAGAAACTGCGACAGATCAGCAAAGTTTGAGTTTAAATCCTGCTATTAAATTATCTGTGTGGACAGAGGCGAGGAAAGATGTCTGTGGCCGGACTGAGGAAACAGTTTTATAAAGCGAGTCAGGTGAGACTTTCACTTTCAAATCTGAAAGTGTTTCACCATCAGAACAAGCAACAAACACGATTAAAAAGAAGCAGTTTGTGTAACTTGTGTTTTATTATGTCTGCGACAGAAGTTTAAAGCAAGTGTCTTATCTTGAGGTGTTTGTTGAACTTTCTGAGTTATGAATGTATCGAGGCAAAAGACTGTGAAGGTTTATTCATTGAAGCTTTTTTATAGTTTATTTGGATCCAGTCAAAGTGACAGTAACGGGTTGTTATATTGGACACAGCAGTCAGCAGTTGAAGAGTTTCAACTGATATTGTGTAGAAACATGTGCTTTACTGCTAGTGTCACTCAAATAAACACTTTATTCATGTTGGTGGTTTGTGGAGAGTGTCACTAGCAGACTGGTGTGTGTTGTTGTGTGTGTGTTTGTGTGTTGTTGTTGTTGTTGTTGTGTGTGTGTGTTGTTGTTGTTGTGTGTGTGTTGTTGTTGTTGTTGTTGTTGTTGTGTGTGTTGTTGTTGTGTGTGTTGTTGTTGTGTGTGTTGTGGTGTGTGTGTGGTTGTTGTTGTGTGTGTGGTTGTGTGTGTTGTTGTGTGTGTTGTTGTGTGTGTGGTTGTGTGTGTGGTTGTGTGTGTTGTTGTGTGTGTTGTTGTTGTTGTGTGTGTGTTGTTGTGTGGAGAAAGCATGTTTGTTTTAAACACTTGCATAATTCTCATAGTTCTGATTACAATCAAAGGTTCTCATTGACATGCATGATTTAAGAAAGTTTTTTAGCCTGTGAAATGCACTGTAGGAAGTTATGACTTCAGTGAGGTAATCTGAACTAGTAAGAGCTCTTACTGTCTAGTAAATGTCTGTGTTATGAATAATGCTGCTTTATTTCGGTGTATGGTTAGTATGAGATGTAGCGGCCAAACTGGGCAGATAATGAAAGTAATTGTCAGTAAAGAGTTAGTTTTAGCTGGATTAACCTTTTTTAATCCATGCATTAAACTCTAAAATCATCTTGTGTTTAAGAGCCCTGTTTATCAAACACAGCACACGACAACATTTACACATGAAACTTCACACACACAGAGTTCTTCAGTCATGTTAAAGAGTCAGACTAACACATCTTACAAAGGCCGCACATACAGTAAGTATGATAAGAGAAAAATGAAAGCCTGCAGGGTAAATATATAGTAAATGCAAAGTTATGGCTTAATTTAGTTTTCCTAATAGGGCATGTCTGCCTTTACAAAATGTTTCCTCATAGTCTTACGCAACCTTTTGAAGTTATTGTTCACATTGTGTAGGATCATACTGTCAGTTTACCCAAAGCACTTGTTAAACTGAGTCATTTCTGGTAACAAATAAATTAATAAATTAAGCTGTCTTTTTTTTTTTTTTTTAAAAAGCTCAGTTTTCCCCTTGATCTGAATTTAAAGGTAGGTTAGGCAATTTTGGAGAGGCTAGCAATAGCAAGCTAGCTTTAAAAGTATAAGATCCCACTTAACCATATATCATGGACAAATTTGTACTCAAAAGTCAGCAAAACCTGACAGATCTGAGCAAAACCTGTCTCTGACATTTTCATTTGTAAAAACGCTATAAAAATCTAGTTTTATATCTAGTGTTCACCCAGAAGGATTCATTACAGGTGTGTGTGAGGAATTCATTTTAGTTTAGTCACCAGACTGGATTCCTGTTCACTACCGTACACACCCACCAAAGACAAACAACTGGTTTTCTTTTAGCCTGTTTTCTTTCCCCTTGTAAGAATTCCTCTGTCTCTGTTTTATCACCTGCTCATTTTTAGTCCATTTCACTTTTATTCACACTTTGCAGTTTGAGCAGACTGTTTCAGAGCCGTGTTTATTAATTCACTGATTACTATGTCATGATGGCATAGAAGCAACCCACACAACTGTGTGTGTGTGTGTGTGTGTGTGTGTGTGTG